>JAODTR010007475.1:0-10251 GCA_025399935.1 Amblyopsis rosae | reverse complement strand
GGGTCCCCTGCTGGAGCTGCTGCCCCCGCGACCCGACTCTGGATAAGCGGATGAGGATGGATGGATGGATGGATGCAATCCAGTCTCCACAAAATAGGGGACAGAAACATTGTGTGTCTGCCACAGGCTCCCCCTTCATCAACGCCATCATCCATAAGGGCTTTGACGAGCGCCACGCCTACATCGGGGGCATGTTCGGAGCAGGGATCTACTTTGCGGAGAATTCTTCCAAAAGCAACCAGTATGTGTATGGAATTGGTGGAGGAACCGGATGTCCCACCCACAAGGACCGCTCCTGCTACATCTGTCACAGGTCAGGTTGTCTGTTTCCATAGCATGGAATAGCATAGCATAGCATAACATAGAATAGTTTGATTAGATTATATATATATATACTTTTTTATTTATTTTATTTTATCAGACTAGTGAGAGATTAGACTAATATTGTACAATATTAGATTAGATCAAATATGCTTTTTATTTTATTTTACCTACCACTGCAGTAATGCCATTTTCCAAGCTAAAATACTGTGTCTGTCTGTGCGTGTGTGTGTCCGTGTATGTGCGCATGCGTGCGTTCGTGCTGCAGGCAGATGCTGTTCTGCAGAGTGACTCTCGGGAAGTCCTTCCTCCAGTTCAGCGCCATGAAGATGGCTCACGCCCCTCCCGGGCACCACTCCGTTATAGGGCGGCCCAGCGTTAACGGACTGGCATACGCTGAATACGTCATCTACAGGGGAGAGCAGGTTGGTGCACACGTGCATCAAATGTAAATACACTTAGTATCATTCACTGATGTGCTGTTGGTCCTATTGACATAATATGCCTGCCTTTGTCTGGAGAACTCGCACCTCACTTGTGTCGATATGCCACCTAGAGGTTGAAATGAGCAGGAGGCGTTTTAAATGCATGTGCACAAAAACCACTGATGTGAAGACTCACATTTAGCCAGTGTGGCATCTAGCTTAGCTTAGCATAGTCTATGCTCTAACTAGCCAGACACTCCCGCACCCTCACAAGTCAGCGTAGGAGTTGTTGCTTTGCAGGGTGTACACATATGCTATACACACACACGCAAACATACCATCTGAAAAGCCATCCTATGTGTTCTCCCAGGCCTTCCCAGAATACCTGATCACCTACCAGATCGTTAAACCTGAGATCCAGGCCACGCCCCCTGACTCACCTGAGCAGAAGTCCTAGGAGCCATTCAGAAGCGCAGGTCACGACACGAGCCCCTCCTTCGCTCATAGCGCACAGCGTATGGATGTGCAGGAGAAGTGCAAAGGGGATAAGAATGAACTGTAAAGTGGTCTGTACGTTTGAGCTCAGGCCTTTCTGCGAAAAGAGTGTCCCTCGTGTATGGTCAGAGATAAACCAGTGTCTTCTACATAGACGGGTCTAAATATGAGATGCATTGGTTCTTTCTCTCCTAGGGGGAGAGGATGGTGCTGCGGAGTGGTATCATGTTAATCTACTAAATCAGGCTTTTGTCCAGCCGTTCTTAATGAGCCGCATGGCTCACATGGGAATCACTGACTTTCTTGGGCAGACTCAAACAATGAGAGCACAAACACCCTCTGAACAAGCCTGGCATGCAGCAGGACCAATGGGCAGTATTACTGCAACATGCATGCTCAGCTGCGACCCGGTGTGTTGTCTCCCTGTCTCACCCCAGTGACATTGTCACATCTGTCTGTCTCCATCTGCCCTCATGCATTTTAATAGCGAAGCGCTTTAGTGCTTCAGCAGAAATGTCTCATTTATATTCTGACAGGGCCTTAGAAAGCAATACATCTCTGCTTAAAGCTGACATATTGTCCTTCAGGTGCGTATAAATAATGATGACACACAAACTCCCCGTGCTATCACTGCTCAGTGTTCATAATCATTTATCTTGTCGCACGGAAATGAGGAAGCCAAGAGAGTCAACATGAGACGATATGAGCCATCATAAATGGACCACAATCAAGTGTTTCTAAAGCTGCCAATGGTACGGATTGAACCAGTCCAGCAGTCACAAACCAATAGGACCACAAACTGAAGCCTGGCAGACCTTCCGGTCAGACCGGGCCAGTGAGCAGAAGAGCCACCAGCCCCAGCGCAGAATGCAACAGCGTAGGATTTGAAACCCATTATTAAACCAGTCATGTGGGACTAGATTGTTACACTACGATGTGTGCTTGGCCTTTACTCCATGTGATATTTTTCCCCGTTTGCTAAAAGCATTAACTTGAAATGATTTTGCAGTTTGCGATTTCTACATTCCACTATATCCGTAGGATGCATTTTGCATCCTATTATGCAGATGCAAATGCATTATTCAGCGCAGCGCTGGCAATACATTTTTCTCAGTTAAGTAACTTATGTTTTCACACCAAAACTATACCTGGCCATCTGTCTCTGGCCATCTGTCTCTTACCGTAGAGATGGTGACACCAGTTACAAACGGGTTACGGGACTGTTGGTGCGTGTTACAACTTCTTTGCTTGATGTCAATATAGTGTATAATTATGTTTTAATGCTGGTTCTTTGTTTAGATTTGTTTTTATAGAAAGACACCATCTCTGTTTGGAATCTGTTTTCATTTGCTGCAACATGGGGCTGGTCCCACAATATTGAGTTATTGTCACAAATCTGGAAGTAAAGTTGATAGCTTTACTTGCCCAATCCTTTATTTTTTAACCTTATTGCATGAGAAAGACACAGAAACAGTATTGCTGTTAATTACACTAATATTATTTTTGATGGTACATTCCTTTAGTTATATTTTGATTAGTCATATGTGTCATGAACTTCCATTAAAAAGATAACTTAAAATAATGTTTTGAATTGGTTGTGTAGGCACTTTCAGATGTTAATGATAGTCAGAAAGACAGATTAACAATGGTTATGATAACTCATCTTTCAGATTCAATAATAGTGATTACACAAATTGAATGTTATGGATATGGTCATATTTGGAATAATAGTGCACTCTATTCATTATATTTTATTTAAAAACTGAATACAAAACTATTATTTTAACTGCATTATCTCTCACATATTATCTGGTAGAATTTGCTACAGCAACTTCTTGTTTTTATCTTTGAACCAGTGTGTACTTTTACATGGTTGGTTGTCAATTTTGTATGTTCAGGTAGCATCACAAGATGCACATACATAGCATTGGGACCACGTGGATATATTAACATGCAAAACAATGGTTTATAATACAGATACACCAGAAAACATTGTTCAAATGTGTCAAGACAACTGCCAACACATACAAACAAGATTTTACTTTTAACATGTTTTACTTGTAAATTTGTTGCCTGGCTTTGCCTGACTATGCTCTCAACCTAGTTTCGCTGAGATAATAGTCTGGCAACCCTGTTCAAGCATGTTTTGAAATGGTGGTAGAGATGAGGCAATCAAAACGCAAACTCGCAACGCCGATTGGTTTAAGGCCGTCCAATAGCTTCTAAATTAACCAGAGGTCTACGCCCAGTAGACCTCTCAGTAGACCCAATGACTCATCACTTCCCAATGGAGTAATGCCAGACCATGTTCACTAAGTGAATGTTGGGTCTGGTTACACAGGCTACATTTGATGCAACAACTGAATGTGAATATATTCTCCTTAATCATCCATCCTCAGTTGCTAATTGTTCCCTCTCAGGGCTACATACAGCTACTGTACAATGATTAAATGTTCCCATGTTAAAATGCAGCTATTCTGCTTAGATGTAGCTCTTAACTGATTTAGCGTTGCACAAGACCTTATCGTTTAAAAGTAAATCATTTAATGACCATATTATGTGAAAATATAACAATTTACAGTGAATGGCAGATGTCTAGTCTCACATTAGATTATGCTATACTTTATACATTATACATTTTCATCATGGAGAAAAATGACACCAAGTACCAATATCTTTTATAACTGTTTGTATCACCCTGAAGTAGGTAATCGCTGCATTGATTGGGCTGTCATAGAGAACGTGTTAAAAGAGAGATAAAGCATTTCCTAACCTCTGTACGCTGACAGCCATGGTTTACAGGCAACAACTGGCATGTTGCCTTTTGTGAAGCTTTATATCGAGGGCTTCGTTTTTAAATGTTGCTGTGAAAATGTAATGTCAGTTTGCCTTTTTGCAGATCTTAAATGTGTGCTTTCGAGTAACATTTGTTTGCCTTGTTTTTCCTCCTTGAAAGAAAGATTGTGTGCTGATGTGTTCCCGTAACTAGTAACTACTGCTGTCTGTGTGCATGCGTGTGTGAGGGTGCGTCAACGTCTATCCCCCTGACTTTCCCAAATGAATAACACTTTTGTTTTATTTGTAGTGTAAAGAGCATTGTAAAGTCCTGTTGATCAGCTACACACAGAACAAACACCTTAATAAAAAGTCTTCATTTTATATACTTTAACCTTCGGTGCATCATTCTTCCATTTGCCCATGGCCACACACACCATATGTCAGTGTGAATATATGTTGGGATATAAACTACAGCTTCTGTATCCAGCCTTGTCTTTGTGCTATTGTTTACTTCTGCTGCATATGCAATCTCCATATGAATATTTTCAGCTTTACTTGCACTTGGTATATTAATTAGTTTGGCTCATTGGTGCAAATGTGCCTGATTACTGCCTTTGTTTATGTTAATTACATTCTGTTTAGTTTCTATTGTTCAGGTGAACAATGTAACATAATTTGTATTGCTACTCATTGCCTATTGCCAATTGAAATGTATAATGCTCAAATCAACTATGAAACTAAAACGGCTGCCTAATTATTTTATTAAGACAATGTACAGTTAGTTATTTGCATGTCCCAGCCACAGTAAATGATAGACCAGCAGCATTTACAACCTTGCCACTGTTGTTTCTGTGTGGATTGTTTCGTGACCTGGTGGTGGCGCTCTAACATTATCAATAAGCGTGTCTTTAACCTTGGGACGTCAATGAAGTGCTATCTGATATTATGCACTAGATGGCGCTGTGTACGCTGTTGAATCAACTTCCAGCATTGCGATGCACGCGTGATCTTGGTCGTCCTCAAGTGGACTGTCTGTGAAAACACTTTATACTTTCATTGTATTAAGTTGGAGTTTGTACGTTGTAAGTATGAGGTCCCTGTCGTAGATTGTAAGCTAATACACTTTTGTCAATCTACAAATATCTTCTCACGGTCAACTAGCTGTGTGATATGTGTGCATGTTGAAAGAAGCATCTGGCGTTTCTACACAAGTGGTACAGACCGCACCACACAACACTATCCTAGCATTTGCAAGCATGTCTAATTTGGGGGCTGGAGCTTCTGAGGGAGCACCCATATGGAATTAAAGGTGTTTGTTTTGTTTTGTAGGTAAAATAGCATCAATCTTTCTCCGGCATCACTGACCACCTTTAATAAAGCTTGTCAATGAATGTGTTACATGTGGTCCTTGACACTGGAACTGGGATTGTTTTTCACATACATTATAGAGAGCTTATGTGTTCAACTACAGTATCTCCCGTTCATCAGTCTTCATTCAGTCAAGTCATATTATATCATATTAAAAATAAAATCACAGAAAGGTTCATTAAGAATGTACTTTATTCAACAATGACACCTCAGTAATAAATACATGTACAGATCTTCCAATCCACAATAAAAATTGAGGTGAGAAAGTTTGAAAATGTTCTCAAGGGCCAATATCATCACAAGGAAGCCAGACTGATGTGGGGGGATGACTGGACCCGTACAGGGGCAGGTGACAAAATCAGATGTGTAGAAAGTATTGCCTTTTTCAGTGATTGATTATCATATTTTCACTCACACACACTCTGGGACAGAATTCATAAAGCCTTGTCAGTCAACCATCATTAAGATGTGCAAATCAATCATAAATAATAAATACAGTATATTGCATTACTTCAAAGTGCTACAGCTAGACCTGCTGACAATCTTTACAAAAACAATTGGGAAGGTTCATGTTGAGTCTATTATGTTAGCCTGTGTGCGTTTCAGGCTTTGTGTCTTATCAGGGTTTAGGTGTAGAAGCCTTGGGCTTGGTACCTGTGTGTGTGTGTGTGTGTGTGTGTGTGTGTGTGTGTGAGAGAGAAAAACAATATGCGTCTTTCTGCCATAGCACTGCAAGATGGTTGTGTGTTTTTGTGTGAAAATAACCAGAATTCATGAAGACAAGCAGCTTAACCTGTTTTTGGACGCCTAGAGCAGTGTGGATAGCTGGTCAGTCCAGGGATAGTACCTCCGGTAATTAATATCACTGTTAAAATAATGTTTCTACCTGAAATCAGTCAGAGACAACATTATAAAAAGAATGAGATTCTACTGTCACAAACTTCAAAAGAAATGGCCTGTATGATGGGATACCATAATGCAATTTGTAATAATACGTACTAACGTGTGCCATCATAAAATAACTAATTTAATGCATATACCTTTTTTTGTATTTTTTTGCAACCAAATTAGTCACAGTGGACGCATTTTTATAGTTATATGGGAAAGGCTTGCTAAAAGACAATGAAAGTGTATTACAAATACTATATAAATGTTTTTTATTACTGTTATAAAAATTCAAAACACTGCTGTTTTCTGGTATTTGGGCAGTAGGTGAATTTTTGTATGAAAATAACCTAAGGAACCTGAGCCAGAGGAATAACATGTTTACATATGCCCTGGGCAAAAATTATAATTTTGTATTAATTTAGATTTAAATTCAACAAATTCAGCGTTCAACACCCGGATAACCAGTTCAAAACCTGATGTGTTTTTTTATGTTTTGTCAGTCTACAAAATAAGATCGCATCCTGTAAATATATGGGAATATCTCAGACCTGATAATGAATAGTTTACACTGTGTGCGTGCGTGCGTGTGAGAGGGAATGATGGTTGCAGGCCAGTCACATTGTAGTAAATGAGAGTTTGTATTGCAATGCTGAATTGTTGTAGAATTTCGTTTCTAAATTCTATCTGAGATGGAGCAATTCTCCTGTTGTCTATTTGAGAAAAAAAAAAGAACTTGATAAAAGAATAAAATAGACACACGTGCCACAGGGTAACCCAGGGATACCTAGACCCATGGTATACTGATAGGAACAAGGCACAAACATCTTGTCCGACTGTCCAACATGCAAGAAATACATTGCAAAATCGTCGGGGCAACTGAAGTGCAACTGTTCCTCGGTGCCTCGTGTTACAGTCTGGGTTTGCTGAACGTTCATATCAAGTGACTATTGGTCAGTCTGTCCATTAGTCTGCTTCAGCAAGGGTCAGAGAGGGAAGAGTGTGTGCGTGTGTGTGTGCGTGCGCCTGCGTGTGCCTGCGTGTGTGGTGACAAGACAGGAACTTCCGATTGCATCGCCAGCAAAGCACCTGTCACGGAAAACACTCCTGCTTTCCATCACACACCCCCTACCCTCCGCTCCCCAACCCCCGCATCTCCTTCCTGCTCCCTTTCACAACTCAGTCTCCCCTGCTTCCACCCCCCCCCCATCGATCTGCTCCATCGAGCAACTTGACACCCCCAAGGGAGAGAGAGAGAGAGAGAGAGAGAGAGAGAGAGCTAGAGAGAGAGAGAGAGTCCTTAAAATTCCTGCCTCCTTCTCTCTCTAAAGACCTGTCGTTTCCGTAGCAACAACCCCGCCAGCCCCTGTGTTCATACTGAGCTTATGCAGTTGGCAGTCATGTGTGTGTGTGTGTGGGCGTGGGCACACAAGGGAAGGCCAGCCCCTGCTAACAACATTTACTGTAGCAGGGTTAAATCTCCTACGTTTTGGGTCCATTTGAATTAACCATGTGTAAATGGAAGTATCTTGGATGTTCTCCAGTTTGTATTCATACCTCAACTCCTCCTGAAAACGCCCACTCTCCTGCCCGAGTTAACGTCCATTTGACAGCTCTTCCAGCCAATCACAGATCAGCCGCCGCGCTGTCAAAGAAAGTTGAGGAAGGCGGTGGGGCGAGCATTGTGATTGGCTGTCCGTCAGTAGCCGGGGGAGGTCGTGAGCGGGCTGTGGTGCAAGTAGGCGGAGTTCACCACAGAAACCGGGAAGCTGAATATAAATGGTGAGGTGGGCGTTGCCGTGGCGGGGGTGGTCGCCGTCGAAGACGACGTCGACGACGACGACGACTTGGGCGCCAGGAGCGGGCTCGCGGCCGCCGCCGCTGCCTCGGCTGCGCAGGAAGTGGCGAGCAGCTGTGACTCGAACTGCAGCAGCTGGCCCATGAAGCTGAAGTTCGGCGAGATGATGCTGCGGCGACGCCGCACAAACTCAAATGCCTCGTCCAGACGCACGCGCTTCCGCTTCATCAAGTACGCCAGGCAAATGGTGGCGGAGCGAGAGATGCCTGCCTGGCAGTGGACCAGGACACGCCCGCTGGAGTCCCGCACCGAGTCTGGGAGAGGAGGAAAGACCAGAGAGGGTTCTTCAGGTTAATCCTGCAGGAGGTTGTCCATTTGTATTTAATAATGGTGATAAAAATGTACGAAAGCAGTAGATGTTGGATAAAATAAGTAGGAATAAAATGCCATACAAATCACATGTGTACACATATCTACTGAGCTAACAGGTTTAGCGTTATCAATTAAAAGGATCACATATACGTGTTTTGGTATGCATGTTATACATGTTTATGCTCTCTGTGAAGGGTAAAGAGGTTTGAAAAGCACCAGCTCCAGGACAAACCCATTTAAAATCTGTCACTTTGCAGTTCTTCTAAATGTATGCAGCATTCCAACGTTAAAACGTTCTAAGTGAGCTGAACAAGGTGAAGAATAAATAAAGCAAAATACTTTATCCGTGCTGACAAATTATCTAATTTCTCCTCTCCTTCGCCCTAATATTTCCATTTCCATAAGCAAGCATAACACAGCGAATGTGAGAGAACATCTCATATTAAATAAAATATGAGCGCTTAGACATTTGCGCAATCCATACTTTTGCTTCATCACCTCCTTATTTTCTCTCTTACACCTCCTGATTTCCTGTCAACCAGTGGAATCTAGTATTTGTCTCTTTTACTCATAAACACACGCGCACACACACACGCACGCACTCAAGAGATTTAAGGTATCTCTGTTTCTGACTGGATGAGTCAGACTGCCTGAACAACACGCTATGACGCATACCAGCACCAACACACACACACACACACAGAATCAAATACAGTACACACACATGCATTCAGAGCAGCAGTGCACGTACAACACCCAACGGCAACAAATTGCTACTCGGGACATGGGGCTAGCGGACCAAACAGGGCGTGTCTGTGTCCAATAACCCTTCGCTCATGCTAGGAAGCAGTGTTGTTTTTCAAACAGCGGCAGAACCAACACTGGCATGCCGTTTGTTACAAGAAGCCACCCGTGTTGCGTGGATGCCAAACCCAGACAGCAGATTATAAACCCTTAGATGGAAATATGTCCTGTGTGTTCCTGTGTGGGCGGTACACCAAGTGGGAAATATCAGCGATGCATTACATTACACATGCATCATGCAGCCATACGCACACACACATACACACAGCAAGCACATGTCCTACCCCACTGACCTATGAACTCTATGGCCTCCACGAACCAGGAGCTGATGTCTTCCTTGTGGTTGTCCTCTACAGGGATACACTTGTACTGGTATGCCCCCTCAAAGTGGTTGGGGCAGTCAGCCGACACGTTGAGCAAGGCAGAGATTCCAATGGCATCCAAGACCTCCTTCTTAGATGCATGCAAGGCGCTGCCCAGGTAGAGGAAGGGCAGGATTTCAACTGGGCCACCCTAAGTAGGAGATAAAGGTAAGGCATTATTACTGAAGTATATTACTGAACGTCCCCACAGCAATTATTGACGTGATGTCTTATCTTTTCAATTACATGAATACACATACATACACACACACATGCATACATACATACATACGCCTACATACATACATATACATATACACACACACATACATACACATACATATGCCTACAAACATACATACATACATATGCCAACATAAAGTAAATACATACATACATACATACATACACACATATGCCTACATACAGTAAATACATACATACATACATATAGCCTACATACTTTGTTTATTATTTATAGACACTATATAGCCGCCTACATTTGTTTATTATACATGGCCTTGCACAATTAAAAAATTATAATTTTGCATTTGCATCTCCGGGAGCCATCACCTTATCGTGGTGGAGAGGTTTGTGTGTCCCTATGATCCTGAGAGCTGTGCTGTCTGGAGCCTTGAGCTCC
>JAODTR010007474.1:0-10251 GCA_025399935.1 Amblyopsis rosae | reverse complement strand
CGGCCAATCTCTCGCTCCATAGTCCCCTCACTCGCGAACAAGACCCCGAGGTACTTAAACTCCTTCACTTGGGGTATGGACTTACTCCCCACCTGGAGTAGGCACTCCATCATGTCCAATCAACTGAATTTCCTACAGGTGGACTCCAATCAAGTTCTAGAAACATCTCAAGGATGATCAGTGGAAACAGGATGTGCCTGAGCTCCATTCTGAGTCTCATGGAAGATTTTTATTTTTTTATTAATACATTTCAAACAGTTTTGTTTTGCACTTTATTATGGGGTATTGTGTGTAGAATATTGAGGAAGAAAATGTATTTAAATCCATTTTCGAATAAGGCTGTAACTGTAAAATAACAAAATGTGGAAAAAGTGAAGCACTGAATACTTTCCGGATGCACTGTACCCCTATGCATTGTAGGCCTACAAGTTTCAAGCACAGAGTTTTGTCATTCATTTGGCTTTCTACCATATTTCTGTAAATGCGTTTTTTGTAAGAGGAATTTTTGCATTTCATAAACTGGTCATGCAGTTGCTGTGTTCATGGAGTTTGTATTGGGCATCTTCGAGGACTCTATAGGCTATATGCAACACAGCTAAATCAAGATGCATTATGATGGATAGGCAAACTGTTTAAATAAATCACTTAATACTCTTTAATCAAGACACTTTAAAAGTTTAAATGTAATTTAAGTATTGCATTTAAGTATGATCTACTGTGAATTTGTGAATTTGTGAATTAAAAATGTTATAACATCCACCCCTCATAGCAAACAAATATCTAAACTACAAAAAAATCTAAATCTTACCAAGTATGTGTCTAATTTCTAGTAAAAATACATAACTACACTTAATATAAGACGCAATTACCTAACAAGAGCTCTTCTATCCAGATATGTCTTATTTCAAGAAATCTTACAAGCAAAATAGTTGCATCCTGAGCAGAGAGTAACGTCACACTACGGTAATCCAAGATCCTGTTCATTTTTTGTGTGTGCGTGCGTGCGTGTGTGCGTGTGTGCGTGTGTGCGTGTGTGTGTGTGTGTGTGTGTGTGTGTGTGTGAGAGACACCAAAGAAGCAAATTTTGTAATGTTTTGGTCTGAGATGCTGGTGCGCTTAGTGACATCTAGTGGCAGAACATCATACTTTAATATTGTTGAGGGTTTTAAATAAAAAAATAAGATGCTATAATTGGTTGCAGTGACAGTCTGCAGAATGTTGTTTGGGTGAATTACGGCGCAGCGTGTGTGTGTGTGCGTGCGCGTGCACATGGAGGTTTTAATTGAACGTGCTGTTGTCCCTCTGCCCAGCTGTCCAGATGCAGGCTCACCCCAGCCAGCAGTTGTTCCATCCCAGTGGGAACTGAACTCGGTTTCATCGCCACCACGGAGGTGATGGACTCTACTCCACATTCTGGATGCCTCCATGCTGCAGAATAATCAATTGGACAGGGCCCCACCCCCATGAAAGACCCCCACACATCACATTCCCACCTATTATCATCGAATTAAGGAGACCTTTTAAATTACCTTTTTTTAATTTAATTTAACCCAGTTCTTTTAGACTACAAGGAGAGCCATAAATGTATCAAATGAGGCATTTTTATTCCTCTTGGATGAGGAAACCTGTCTGGTTTCTGATGATCAGACTGTTCTCTGCTCTGAAGTCAGGCCTTAGCAGAACACTGCTCCAGTGAAATATTGTTCTCCCTTCCCATGCTCAGCCCTCCTTTTGCAGATAGAACTACTTCATAAATAACAGTTAAAAAATAAATAAAAATAAAATTTTACATTCAATCACAGGTGTTTGAAAGCAAGTGGTGTTTTTTTTAAATATATATATGGGAAGCGCTGTTAAGACTTTTGTACAATATATTGTATTTCAGGAATTGTGTACATTAAAGCTGACCTTGAAGGCATTTGCTGGCCAGGTTTTTTTAAATAAAAAAACCTGGGACACAAGGAGCCTCAATCTGCCTGTGTCCCACTACGTTTTGGGCAAGTTACTCAGTGATTGTAATAAGTTACTAGTTACTTATTCTAAATATTTACATTTACATTTACTATATTACTTTTAACAATCACTACCCTGCTTCACCCCTTCTGAAAAATGACAACCTGTGCAACCAGCTCATTTTAGAATTGAATCCTCCTTATTGTAACAATAATTAACCTTATGAGTCAACAATCAGCCAAAGTAAAATCATTGCAGCCTCTCAAACCAGATGATTGGACAGGTTGGTTCAATTAGCCCAAGGGCATAATCACACTTGGCCCAGTTGCCTTGAACCGTGCCCGAGCACGATTGCCCCCCCCTCCCCACTCCCCCGCTGGCCTGCACTCACACTGCAGTTAACAATCAGGGCCAGGGCACGCTTACTCCAAAGCATTAGGTTGGTTACTTGGTTTCAGGCCAATTATTTTGTCCACATAATTGTTCCACTGTAATACTGTATGTGATGTCCGACGAGCTACCAGATTTACGGAGTGCATCCCGTACCTTCCGATACTGAGCACGCAGTTTTTGGCGACACTGTTCAGTGGTTCATTGATACCCACGAGTAAGTACATAGTTATTGTGTGTTGTATCCAGTTGCTCCTGAATACTCTGGTCTACCATAATTTCCAATAAACATTTAGACGTAGACCAAAGTGTTCTCTTTGCCGCAATGTCGCATAGTTTACTTCAGTTACGTCCTCGGGCACGCTTGCGATCAATCTGATGCGTACCGCGCCCTAGCCCACCTCTTTCAAGTGGGCCACGGCACAGTTAATTATTCCGCTCCAGGGCACGGTACGAACCGCACTTTAAGGTCAAACGAGCTCGTGCACGGTTTAACTGGGCCAAGTGTTAGTACACCCTAAGTTTGCTAGGACCAGAAATCTCTTCCTTTTAACGTAGTAATGCAGCGTTACTTGGATTAGTAAATGTAATATTACTGTTTTGGAAATATAAATTAGTTACACTACTAGTTACTGAAAAAGTAATATTACAGTAACTAGTTACTGCCCAACACTGGTCCCATTGTGCTGCTTTAGAAATGTCCACCACCAATAACTCAATTTAGTTGTTATTTCTGCCCCCTGCCAGTTGAAGTGGTTGTTCCGATGTTGGAAATATAGAACTTCATTTTGAAGCAGACCCACAATATGTTTTAATGTATACCTAACTCTTAACTCCTGAAAGTTACTCCTGTTAAATATAGAAGCATGCTATCAGTTCATAGTTACAGAGAGCTTAATATGTTAAGAGGGGAAGCAATGAACATGGTTCTGGTCGGGGGGGGAGGGAATATCTTGTACTGTGAGAAACAGTATAATACAGTACAATACTTTCCTAATTACAAGCTGTTTCATGTATCAGGTAAACACCTTCCTCTGATCTCAGTTAAGTCATTAACAAAATAGACAAACATGCACACATGTATTAACATTTTAATAGGTCAAACTAGTCAGGGAAAAAATAAAAAGCAATCTGCTCAGTGAAAGCAAGCACATAAATACAGTGAATAAAAATTCTCAGGAATCGTCAAAGTCCATACTAAAGCATAAGTGACATTATCAGCCCACCCTCTGTGGGTTTCTGTTGAATTCTTACAGAACACAAACCGGGCCTTTGCACTTTCAATAATTTGCACACATAAAATCTAAAACTGCTGCAACAATGGCATTGGAATTACTATTTGACTGTTCCCATG
This sequence comes from Amblyopsis rosae, assembly GCA_025399935.1. Taxonomy (NCBI): domain Eukaryota; kingdom Metazoa; phylum Chordata; class Actinopteri; order Percopsiformes; family Amblyopsidae; genus Amblyopsis; species Amblyopsis rosae. The sequence continues at coordinate 6,554 of JAODTR010007474.1, read as the reverse complement.
TTTTAATGCCCAGTTGGTGTCTCAGTAAGGAGGGAGCTTTACAATAAGGATATCCAGTATCCTGTCAGTAAAAGGGTTTTTGAGGATCTAAACTAGAGCAAAAACTGTAAACAGCGATATTTAGGTCACAAGCCTTCTAGCTCAATTCCTATATTCCATTGGCTGAAGCAGATGATTTCTATACAAGGTATCTTCAAGTGTCAAGTGAAAGGCTCAGGTCTCTGCTACGAAACAATTAACGTTCACCAAAGTGGAAACACATAACGTTACACATACTGGAGCGCACACAGTGCACCAGTGGAGTCCACAGGATAATCTGCTGGAGTTGTCGCCTCTGGGCTGGGTCAGAGGTCAGAGTCTTTAAATTAACTGGGAATCTTCTACACCATCATGCACTGGTGTGATGTCAACCATCTGAAAAGAACCAACACCTCTGGATCAAGTTCCCTGCAGTGGCTAGGTTTGATTGCTGAAGCAGCGAGGCAGGCGGTATAATTACTTGGTAGCATGTGTTTCGCCCACCGCCTATTGGTTAACATAGTTGGCTTCGTAATCATCGTCGTCGTCACTGTCCTTGTCACATGACCACTGCTGTGATGTCCCTATGGGAGATTGCTGCGTTAGCACAAATCCACAAACCTGCATGCTGCATCTCATTACCAAACAGTCCAAGATGGATTTTACATTTACAATGAATGTCTTCAGAATGTATGTACAACTAGCCCAAAGTAATGATTATACATCTACAGTGTATTACAACTGGGATCTCTAATGCAGTATCTACCAGTGATTACATCAAGTTTATCTTCATTTCCAGATGTGCTCCCTTGATCTGGCGAGTCAAGACAGTAAAACAAATAGGCGTAGCAATTTAGCAAATGTAAAAATCCTTATATTCAATTAGCTACATGTGAGTTGTGCCTAACTCACCTGGATTCAGATCCACATTTAAATAGCTGTCATTACCTAAACAGAAGGCTCCTGTAAAAATATACAGCCATGAATCACAGGCTCATAATATTGGAATAAAATATTTTTTTTTACAAAAATAGCCATTTAATGCTTTGTACAGCAAATCACTAAACAGAACAAAGTATTTATGGTATAGCTGTTTAGCAGCTCAATCAGTCCTCTGCTTTTAAAAATATTTTGGGTTCCAACTGTAGAAATCACTCACCTGAGTTTGGGTCAACATTTAAATAGGGGGGCTCTACATCTGCTGTAAAGAACAAACATTTGATTATTTTGAAGATAGGACCTCTTAAAGATGTTATGCATTTCTTTAAGACCCCCAACCCCCCTTTAGTTTCCAGACAGCTGCCCATATCAAACTTTACCTGAACTGTGAGTTGATGCGAGGCTTTGATTGGACTGACGAATGTCAACATTGGGCAAATCAGGCAGCACTTCTCTATGGATGAGAGGGGTGTACAGTTATGCAACGGTGATGCACACTTATAATCAGCCATCATCAGTTTGTAAACAACTGGTTAGTGTGTTGCTGGTTAGTATCCCTCCAACACACTCAGCTGCTGGGGTGATAAATCAGGGTTCTGGGGGCACTATACTACAATCAAGAAGTGATCTGCTTTGGCATATTTGATTTACTGAAAGGAGAGACTTACATATAGTCTTTGTCACTCTTGTCATCTCGAGTGTTTTCATAATCACCTCCCACTGAATAGAACAAACAAAATTACTAAATGTTTAATATATACTGTTTTCTGTACTATCTAACAATAGCAGTAGGCGGAGACAATGTTTTGTGTTTTTGTAGTTATAAGCATTTACTCTATGGTTCATTATTATTAAGTTTTTATATGTTATATGTGATTTTTTAAAATAACAGTGTAATTGTGTAACTGTACTGGTTTTACAGTAAGTAAAATAAACTTACCATCCTTAGAATTCTCGTAACTTGGAATGCTTTCTGTGGAAGGACACACACAAAGACTAATTGCACTCCCAGACAAAATAGCATTAATACTGCATATAATACCAGTGTTTGAAATAGATGTGGTGATCTCACAACAAAAGAAATGTAGAGATTGAAAGAAAATACAAAAGGTAACAGTGATCACCATTTTCTGTCGGGGTAAAGGAGTTGTGCCGGTGAGCGCCAGGATCCAATGACGGTGAACTTTATATAAAGAATAAACAAAAATCAGCGAAACCTTAAAGTTTATAGTACAGTATTTAATGATTTGGATTAAAACTCCAACATGATTGTCAATAGAAACAATGAATGAAAGCAATAGAAAAAAAATGTGTCACCTGTTCAAAATGTTCAGAAAACTGCAGTTGTTGGACTGTATATTGACAAGTGGCATAGATGCTATGCCAAGAACCTTATCGGTCAACATGTGGTAGAGACTGGGGTACAATAGCAAACTGTACTTAAAATGGACCCATCTGCAGACTCACCAAGGCAACAGCAGGGGTGAGGCAAGGTTCCTGTCCATGTTGGTGCTGTGCTGGTCTGCAGGTGAAGAGGTTAACATTCGCATCACAACCTTTCACTGACAGGTCATGACAGTCCGCTTGTATACACTTATAAGTCCACATGACAATCTAGAGCATCACAACACTGTGCTTCCACAGACAGGGGCAAACACTTCTCAAAGTGAGTGTGCGTCTGACCAGAAGGGGGAAGGAACACCACCTTTTGTGTGCTAGCATTAAACATCTGTAACATTCCAGATGCTGAGTGTGTTATATTTACAAGTAGGCCTACGGCATGACATAGTAGACCTATTTAGCCTATGTCATGCTTGTGTTTAACCAACAGTTGCAAGGATCAGTGTGCAGTGGCTGTTGGAGGAATGCAGATAAGCCAAACAGTATGGTTTAAGGAACTATATATACAGTAGTGTTAGCATATCTGCCGCTAAGCACCAGCATCTCAGAAACAAAACAAAACGCAGAGTATGAAAACAAACGGAAGAGCTGGAACACAATGAAGAGAGTGTGAGGTGATATAATCTGATTAGAGGACCTTTAAAATACTCAAAAGTTTTTATTTTATTATTTTGGAAAACTTGAGAGAATGCTTTGCTTCTGTGGTCACAGATTTAGCCACTTTTGCATTTAGTGATAGGGGAGGAGACAAATTTAGAATGGTTTTGAATGTTAAATATATTTCTTTTTGTGATTTTCTTAAGTTTAAAAATGTCACTTTCATTTCCTTCCATGTTAAATATGTATCTTTACTTACATGAATGGATTACCCTGAAGCCCGACCTAAACAGAGAACACCATCCAAATGTTACATGGAATTCATATTCAAATGTGTGCACGTGCATGATAATAAATTAACTAAATATTAACTTGCAGTCAGAGCCCATTGGGTTTTAACTAAGTGCAGTGAAGTTAATTACAGCAAGTAGACCTTCACAGCATGTAGCCTAGGGCTCATGATGCCAGGCAAACACCTCACACCGTGATGGCTGGGCTATCCTGTGCAATAACTGGAATAATCTTACAGCAGCATTTTGTCCTCCAACTATGATAATAAGGCAAAAACATAATATGATTGTAATGTCTGACCATGATTTAATGTGACTTACGTATTAGGTATGTATTCCTCTGAAGCATCACGTTGTCTGATGGATACTGGGAGAAAATACATGAACCACTGGATTACTCAGTTGAAATGATACTAGAATGCTCCATCCTGGAGGTTCTACAGACCCCATACTGTCAAGTACAAATGTATTATCTAACTTGTCAGGTAACAACGTTTATTAATATGAGCAAGGGATATATATATATATATATATATATATATATACAGATACAACCAGTACAATTGTGAATAGTCTATATATATATCTGTCCACTAGTGTTTCTAAACCTTTTTGCCTCCACCGCCCAAAAAAAGGTGGCAGGCCTATTAACTTTATTAAACAACTACGTAGACTAACAATCTAAAGTAGATTATAAATCAGCAGTTTCTTTTACACCCAGCTCTGACAGTTAGACAGATTGCCATGAAACAAATTCAAACAAATGAACCCACCTAGAGGCCCTTTGGTTCTGCATTTGAGGCAGAGGGTGACCAACAGGACCAAACCAGAAATGGCTCCCGTCATAACAAGCCAGCGGGCATCCACCACCTCCATTACCTTAAGGAGAATGAACAATGGTTTAGGGTGTAATTCAGTTGTCTAACTAACACAAACCAATCTAGTAACTGTTAAGACATGATAGCATATAGAGAGATGAGCAGGGAGTCTATGGTCCAAGATAAATAGCTCTTCAAAAATGGTAGTCTACATTTAAACCAGGAAATCTCAAACGGAGGCCTGTGATTTCATAATTTGTCTTCTCTTCCTTTCAAACATTTAAGAAACCCTGTTTAGAGATGTTTAGAGAGCATTAAAATAAGTGTATTTTGTTTAAATCAAAAATGTACATGAATCTAACCTTCTCATGGTTCTAAAGGGTTAACTAGATTGTTCTGTTGTTCTAACAAGCAGTGAACGATGCTCTCTGACATCACATCGAAGCCACCGTCATTTTCTGTTACAAAGGAAAAAGATGCACACTTAGAAGAAAGAGAAGCCTTGCAGGCTTTGTGTGAGTCATATTTATTTCACTAAGGTTCCTACTCTCAAACCTCCCTGTTCCACAACTGGACCAACCACATCAGGAAACAACGGCCTGCATTTCCTGTCAGTTAGACAAACTGTCCTCAATACAGTGAACATGGATTACAAATTTAACAGTATTGTAGCAAATCAAAACCCTGGATTTAGACATGTAATTATCAATACTGAATGATAGGTAGCACCCTTGTCATAGTTTTTATCTTTTACAACCAACCTGACTTCAATCAAATTCTGTGTGTGGCTAAATTGTCATATATACACTCATTTTATTTATTTATATATATATATAAAAAAAATGTTAGCATACATGTAAAATGCCTTGAAGTTCACTAGCTTATATAACACTCAAGATAAACATGTCTTCAGTTAATGATAGCTGAAAGAATGCATCATTATCGAACACATCACGAGGTCACAGAACATCCGTGAAGCTCACTTACCTCGAGAAACGACACCCAAACAAGGCCTTATCGCTGTGGAGATCTGATGAGTCAGGTGGGACAGCAGTTAAGAGAACTTGGTGATCTTGAATCCGACCAACTTCGCTGTGTGGACTTCATCTGGTTTCTACGGTGACCAACAATGCCATGGTAGCATGTCTGACATGATGGTCTGAAAGGTCTGCTGCCTCTAATCCGGCAGCTCCCTTCCCCCTCCCTCCAGTGTGAAGGTCTCTGATCTAGTGAACCTATGAGAAGCGTTCTCACGCACAGGTTTCTTCTCATCTCCTGCCACAGATCGCTTTTTATTGTACGTTTCCGCCAACAGGCAGCTGCAGACATCTTATCAAATTAAATGGATCTAAAGTGAAGATGAGGTTCAGTGGCACCTACAAAATGTGTGTGAAATAAAAAGTTAAAAATGTCTTAATGTAGCCATCACTGGTTAACTTATAACCAAACAGACTGGTGCCTGTAGTAAGAGCGGTTACAGTAACTGGAAATTCACCATCCTTCCATGTTCACACATCTCTCTGCCTCAACAACGTTGCTGATTAACTTACTCCATTTTATGGGTTTCAACTGGCTACAGGACTGAGTCATGGGCCTAGTCTGTGAAGAATTAAGGTCACACAGATCCACCAGCCTACAGTTGACACCTCTGAACGACAGTTAAGATTGCAGTCAGTAAAACACTGCAGCCGCATCTCGCATCCTCCTACCTACAAACAGGAAGCCAACCCAAAGACAGGAAGCTGAGAACTGACACACAAACACACTTCATATAAGCCAGGCAATAGAAGATGGAAATGTCCGTGGACAGGAAGAGAAAACTGAAAATAGTTTTAATATCTACCTTCTAGTGAGGAATGTTCACTTCTTTAAGACAAACATGCAACACAACCTCCCCAGATAGACAAGTGCAACACACACGTGCACAGACACACACCTTTGTCATTGTTTCATGTTACACAAAAATAAGCTCATAGGCAAATAGTAAAAGTACAGTTTAAAAGCTCTGCTCTTAACAAAAAAGGAGAAATACAAGGTGTCATATGTAACATCAACATCTTCACCTAAAATGCAAATGTAGTGGTTTCAAATAAATCTCTGAAATGGTTCTGGAGCACTGAATGGAACTACCAAGTGGATAAACCACAATAAACCACAATAAACCACTGTCCAAGTCACAAAGAGGAAGCTCAACCAAGCCTCTCCTTCCTTGTTCAAACTATTAGATACATTTTCACTACTGATGTAAAAAAGAGATGCTCAAAATATAACAACCTTCCTTTATCATAAATGAAAGGTCAAATGACATCCAACAGATAGACAACTTGGTTAGTTTTGCTTCTCATATTTTTAAATACATTTAAACAGACAAATAATTATTTGTAAGTGTTTTGAATATAAAATGTGCCAAAACATTGGGCATACAGTATGAAGCGCCAATTGTAGGCTATTTCCATCAGATACTGCAAAATGTGTTTAATGTTAATACTTA
>JAODTR010007473.1:0-10252 GCA_025399935.1 Amblyopsis rosae | reverse complement strand
AAAATTGATCCCAGCGCCCCCCTTCGTCGTCTCAACGCCCCCTGGGGGGCGGTACCGCCCACGTTGAGAAACACTACACTAGCATAATCAGGCTCACTCCTGGCCATAGACCTCGCCAGTCGTGTTGTCACAGTTTGAAGTCGGAAGCACTTCCGAGTCTAAAATTAAAAAGTCGCAGAATGGCATTGTTTCATTTTAGGTCATCATGCTCTGGTTGTATTCGGTGCTAATAAATTGAACTTTTGGATACATTTCAGAAATGTTGAGGTCTTCGTTTTCAAGCTATATGCTGTTTGCTAACTGCAAAAGTCAAAAGTCAACTACCACCGCAGATTACAGCTCGAAAGGTTTAAATAAGGCGGGTGGCCTCCATTGTACCTTCTTAATTCTAATTTCAAGCTACACTATCCCTTCGAACTTTGTGCAAGCTAGTAGTTTTAATAGGTAATATTTTATAGGTATTTTAATAGTGTGAATATAGAAATTGCCATGAATATGAATCATGGTGTTATGAAAACATGTCAAATAAATACTGTGATATTACATAACGTTGTTGACACCTTGCTGTACTGACAAAGTGAAGATGATTAGGATTATTATTATTAATAATATTGCTAGATTAACTGAAGATACTGTAATGTGTTACTTGTTAGCTACCGTAGCTGACACCGACACGCGATACCACTTTTCCCTTCTTCTCATAGCTTGCCCTAACAAGCCCTGCAACCTGCCCTTGACTTGGGCTGAATCTGCATGCACAGATTTAAAATGATTCTCCCCCCTTGATAAACTCTTTTGATCATCCTGTAAAACTAATATGCACAGACAGGTCTATTGTTGGTCACAGTTCTGCGCGGGAGAAGTTGTGAACCCAGTAAATATGGAAGATGGAGGTAGCCACTGGATGGACAGTGAGCGAGGTGTTAAGACCATTGCACACAATACTAGGTGGAGCGGATCGCCCCCATGTTAATTAATGAGTCTTTGGACACTGCACTATGGCGTAGATATGCAGCCTTGCGGAGCAGACAGTGCAAATACAGTAGTCTACATTTTAGAAGCAAAAGAAACCGCAACAAATAAATAAAAAGTGAACCTTTGCATGGTTTTTAACCCTGCCTCCTTGCCCAACAATTTGATCAATAGGCCTATGTCTGTTGCCGAACGTATCAATGCACACGATTGAGGCAGAAAGTGTACGGGCAAATGAAATCCACTGGCAGTCTGCGGACAATGTGCATCATGCCTGATGAAGAAAATATTCCATGTGAGTGTTTAACAGGCTTTAGTAGCTTACAACAGTCTGCTATTAGGCCTACTTCTGTACAAATGTGCTGGCTGACAATGTTGGGCTCAGTCAATGTTTACTTTCATACTTTCGACACAGCGCGCCGCGCTACATGTGACGCCTTGTTCGTTTGCGCATGTGGGTCAGTTCAGAGCCATGTCCATGTTCACTCTAGAATCTGATACGGGCCACTTTAAACAGATAATGTGAACAGCAACAACAACACAATTTGAATTTTAGCACTAAATCGAAATACAGCACTATTGAACTGCAGTCTAAACGTAGCCCTAAAAGATTTTGCAAATGTTGTATAGTGCCTATTGTTCACTACATAGCTAATGACCCCTTTCACACTAAAAACAAATATGAATTGTCAGCCGGTGTTTAGTAGAGAACATGAACACATTATTGTTATTTATGTTTAGTTACACTTTAAGACGTAGTCAATAATGACACAAATACGGATGCCAGTCAAAGGTTAAGCTACAATATTCAATACATCTTTTTAGGCTTTACCTATAATTTCAAAGTATGTGTTTTTATGTTGGAAAGCTGACTATATTTCAAAGATAGTTGAATAAAATACATATTTTGGCGTATTTCTTTTCTGCTCTAGCAGGTTAGCTGTCTTTGAACCACGGCTGTCAGGATTTGCTCACTGGCTTAGCAGAACAGCAAGACAGCCCATATCCGCTGGAGGCGATGCGATCAGCATGATGAATAGGATAGCTTCTCCCTTTCTGTTCTCTCATCTTTTGCCTGCTAGCGATCCGTCAATGGTGTCTTTTCATGCGCCTGTCTGGTTAAACCCACCTATAACAGTCCTCTTATACTGTAGGCTATGTTATTACTTTGTCACTTCTGTTCTTGCTAGCTTTTTTGATGTGGTCTGTCTGTCAATCGATCGATCGTGTTTTACATGTATGGAAAAATCTTTAAACTGCTGTTAATATAAACAGCTGAGTAGACCCAGGTGCATGTGAACACACTTTATTTGCCATGTGGGAATTTTCCACATTTTTCCCACTCATGTAAAATTCCATTGATATGTATGTGTGCTGAAGGAGGCGATAGCGTGTTACTGTAGCCAGTGTAAACTTCACCAGGCCACCGTGGATAGCGGTCAGGTGAGTGTGTATGAGTGAGTCTGTGTTCGGGGGGGGGGGAACGTCACATCAGCGGTACAAGGCTAACCTCCCAACAGCCCAGAGCTGCCACCGGTCACGACACAGGCTTTGGGGGGAGATATTTGAGGGGGGTAGGCAGGCAGACAATGTGTCTCTGAGGCTAGGAATGTCTTCTACATGAACCTGAACGTCACAAACTGGATATAGGCTCCATTAATGACATGCTGTTTATCCACCAGGTGTCATTTGATATGGAGCCTACTGTACCTAATTCACATTATATTAGTCCAGAGCACTGCTATAATGCTACAGTATGACCACAAACATAGTCAAATATGTCTTGTGTGAGGAAACAGGCTAACTGTTCAATTGTCTTTTAGTGAGGCAAAATTTGTGACAGAAATTTCTGAAGAAAAATGCAATTGTTTCAAAATGTATTATACTCCAGACTGAATAGACCTTTCTCACAACACTAAGTGCTAAGATTTGTACACTTTCTTCATGTCTTGTGTATGAACTGAATACAGTTCTTAATTCACTATTCTTGAAACTCTCCCAACCTCGGAGTTGTCAGTTTGAAGTTACAATACATATTTTGCTCCCCTGGGATCCCAATAACGATGGCCCCCACAAGAGGTCAAATATAATGGTATTTATTTACAATGGGGGAAGTTAGAGGCTGGAAGAAATGCCACAGTTCCTTCCAGAATGGGGTATTCAGCAGTTTGTTGGCTGGTTAGCATCAAGCAAGCACAAAGGTAGATAACAGGTGGAAGGGAAAGGGAAAGACTCTAGCGGTTTAAAAGCTCAGCCCTTACTGCCTTTATAGCTGTCAGCCTGTATGAACATACAGTGTCATCAGGGCCACACCTGGGAACTCTGATCAGCCACATTTGCTCAAGACCTTACAATACATCTATAGGATAGGAAGAATATGTACACTTCAGTAGCATTTCAAGATAACTGTCACCAAGTCTAGTTGATTTATTGAACTGGATTTGATGGAGCTATCCATCTGTATCTATATAGAATATATTGTGATTATCTAACAAATGTATGATGAGATATGAGTATTGAAATATTAAGTAATGTATGTGGCCACATGATACAACCCTATTTTTCTCCTCAGATCAATAGTTTCTCCAGGTTGTAAATGCTACAATGTTGTGGGGAAAAGTGAAGCTTGTGACCATGGTGCTGATACAGGGATAGCATTGGGAATTGGCAAAAATGGATCTTTGTAGCTATGGGAATTGTACAAGGCTATTTTGGGATGTACTGGATGGAAAGATTGTGTGTGTGTGTGTGTGTGTGTGTGTGTGTGTGTGTGTGTGCGTGTGTGCGTGCGTGCGTGTGTGTGCTCGTGTTTTCCAATGGAAAATAAAATGTGCCTGGATATCTAATAAGTTTTCTATATTAAGTCACACTCTCAATCTATTCACTTTATTGCTGTGTGTGTGGGTGTGTGTGTGTGAAGCATGGCACCTTATCGAAGGAAAGCAAAGGGATTTGGTCTCTCTTTCTCTCTCTTTCTGTATCTTATTAACCATCTAGAAAATCAGTAGAAACATTAGAGAATAAAGGGAGTGGAGCACCTTCTGTTAGAAGAGAAGAACGCCTCACTGTCTCCTTTGCTCTCTCTCATCTTTCCTCTTCTTCCAGAGGAGGTATACAAAGAATAGGGGAAGAGCATGCTTGAGAGAAGAGAGAGAAACCGAGAGAAGCTTGTCATTATCCTGTCTGCTGTGCTATAATTAAAATCCCTTTCTCCTGTGTGAGATGTGCTGGAAGACACACACAGATGCAGATATACAGTACAGTACATCCATAGTCATATGGGTTAACCCTAGGCAATAGAAAGTAAGTACACATACACGCATGTACTGCACAGGCATGGCCGTGCATATGACTACATATCCAGACATGCGTACTACACACACAAATTATATATTGAGATATTAAGTCAATACACAGTATACTCACTATTCAGGAATAGTAATAAGTTACTAGTTACTTATTACTCCTTTAAAAAGTTATAATATTACTTTACTTTACGTATTAAAAGTAAATAGTTACATTACTAGTTACATGACAATATTACTTACACAATCACTACACTGCCTCGCCCCTTCTGAAATATGACAACCTGTGTAGCCAGCTCATTTTAGAATTGAATCCTCTTCATCGGAACAATAAATAACCTTAGGAGTCAACAATCAGCCAAAGTGAAAACATCGCAGCCTCTCAAACCAGAAGGTTGGAAAGGTTGGTTCAATTAGCCTACCCTAACTATGCTAGGACCAGAAATATTGTCCTCGTAACGCAGTAATGCAGCATTTAATTGGATTAGTAATTGTAATATTTTTACCATTTTGGAAATAGTGATTAGTTACACTACTAGTTACAGGACATTACATTACATACAACACTGCTCACCACATATATAAATGACATGATACTGTAACTAAACACACAAGCAGCAAACACATATTCATGTTGGCATTACAGTATATTCTTCTAATGACTTTTCTAGCTTTTAGCAGCAGAAAAAGGTCCAAATCAAAGGAAAAGCACACTGTATTTCTGAAGAATGTGTAGTGTTTCGAAGGACCGAGGTAACAACGAGGGAGTAAGAAGTAACAAAAAGGTTTAATATAACACAACGTACAAAACACAACGGCATGAAAGCAAAATAACCCGCAAGGGTTATGAGTAACAACACACTATATATACAGGCAGACAGCAATCATCCACATATGAGACAGGTGTGGGAGTCCCTGATTGTCACCTGTCTCAGATCAGCTGTCAGTACTCCGGGGAGCGCGTGCGAGAGCGCGTGCGAGAGAGCGTGCGAGAGAGCGTGCGAGAGAGCGTGCGAGAGAGCGCGCAGGAGCGGCGGGCATTGCCCCGCCCCGGGACTGCGGCGTGACAGAATGTTCTTGGTGTCAGTATTCTTGGAGTGACAGCTATCTTTCCCTGTGGGAAACCACCATCACTCTCTGGGTTCCTGTTACTGGTTTACAATTACAAAAGAGCTGGGAAAGTTGGTTTTGCTTGGTTTAACAGGGTTAATTGACCTCTGCGCGCGCGCGTGTGTGTGTGTGTGCGTGCGACATAATTTAGCCCTGGGAGACTCTGAGGAAAAAGCCTGTTTTTGCCCTTGGGCATACTGCACACACTGCATGCATTTAGCAGCAGTGTCTGCAAGGCCGTACATTAATTTTCATAAGCATACACATTGAGTATACTCCAAAAGCACTTTCATGTTGTGGTGCCTATATATCAGAAATATTAAGCTTGTGACATTGGGAAGCACTTCTCTAACTGGTATTAAGCAGAGAAATATATCAGAATTCCCTGGTTAAGAAGAGAAGAAACCCAGACACCAAATACATTTCCTGTGGGGTTTGACCATGTTAAAATAATACAGGTGCTGCATGCTTATCATGTCCAGTGTGTCTTCATAAATGCCACAATGGAGTTATTAAAGCCAAACAGGCCCGCCTCGGTGAAGCGTAAACACCAGGCTTATAAACAATCATAGTGAAGATTAGCGCATGATGTCATTTAAATGTAAAATATAATTTTGTTCCACTGTATGTAAGGCCGCGTGTCCACCAAAGCTTTTTTCCGCAGCTGAAAACGCTGGTCGCTCTGCTGAAAAAGCCCAACTGACAGCGCTAGGAAGCGCTTTTGGAAGCGCAACGTTTTTTCAGCTGAGACGCTTTAGTTGCTATGAAACAGAATTTCCGTGGGAATTCATATGTTGCAAATAAATGCTAGTTTGTGTTATCAACAAATTATTTCATTTGTAATATTCTATACATAATTTTTCGTGTTAGTATTGCTGTGGTAGTCCGGGGATATCATTTGACTATCAACTTCTCCATTGTTGCTGTCGTTGTGTGCAAGAAGTAAGATGTGACGGTTGCTCGTAGTATTTGTCCTGCCCCTTCACCGCTGCGATTGGATGGCCGGGGAAACAGTGACAGTGATGGGCGAGGCGTTTCACCCAAAGTTGAACATTTTTCAACTTGAAAAAACGCTCAGCGCCCGGCGTTCGGCGTGGAAAAAACGCTCCGCGCCTGCCGTTCGGCGTGGAAAAAACGCTCAGCACCACGCTCCTGGTGTTTTTAGAAGCCTGGAAAAACACGGCGCTCCCATTGGAATCAATTGAAAAATAACGCTGGAGTGAGAAAAAAACGCTTTGGTGGACACGGGGCTTAAGCCAATCGATGTATGTGGAAATGACAATATAGCTGTCTATCTCTGTATGTAATAGTCAATCATTTTGGTACTGCCAAAACATAAATGCTTTTGGGACAGTTGTGTTACTCTGGCAGTGTGTGTGCTTGTGCGTGTGTGTGTATGTGTTACACTCATGTTACACTGGTAGCTTTAGTCCTCAATGTTCAGTGAATGCTAGGCTGTGTGTGCAGTAGCAGTCAGAGACAAACTATCCATAGTCTTTACATTGTGTGCATGTCTATCTTAGAAAGAGTAAGTTAGAGAGTGAGACACTGATTAGAGAGAGAGCACTGCTTTAATGATTCTGGGTGATCTCTAACCTTAACTATATCGCTGTTCACCGCAAGATAGCACAGCACTCAACGCTGCAAGACACGGCATGTACTGTAGACAGACGAGGTTCTTTTCCGGCATGGAGACATACAACAAAGTGAAGTTTCTTTCAGAGAAAGATGGAAAATTCCCACCTCACCAGGATGAGAGATTATCTGTTTTCAGATTTTCTGTTTTGTTTAATCCCCTTCATGCCTCCAGGGTGAACAGCACCTCTATTTTACATACTGTATACTATGTCTGAAGGAAAGAATTCCCCCCTAAGAGAAAAAAGAGCCGGGCCATTAATCGTAAAGGGATTTAAATGAATTACGTCAATTGCAAAACCGTGTGAGCTGCACATTTAACTGGCAGGAGGACAGGTGTTTAACAATGTGTTCTATTGTCATATTGTGGAATGGCAAGCTATATACATTTTCTTTTGTATATAATACATTTTCTTTGTGAGAGTTTGTAAGTGAAGTGATGACTAATTTACCACCAGGACTTTGGATTCTGACTTTGCAAAGCATAGAGGAAATGAGAAGGTTCTTTCAATGCTACATGTAAATAAGATAATGGTGTAAACACATTTAAGTTAATTTGATAATCGTGTTGTTCAGCAGTTGAATAATAATGTGACTTTCTGTACCTATCACTTATAACGTTGTTAACATGTCAACCCCACCAAAACCATTGTAAATACCATTAGAAGTATTGATTAATGATCAGTTCCTATAGAATCACTTTCAGTCTCACTATATTGTTTTGCCATGTTATACTCCATCCTTCCTTCCACAAATTGACCTATTTACCCAGCCGAGCTCTCTCTCTCCCTCTCTGTCTGTCTCTCTCTCTCGCTCTCTCGCTCTTCCTCACCTGCATCCTCAAAGTGTTTGTGTATGCTATGTTTTCAGCTACAATATGACAAGAGGCTATTCATTATAGTTGTTTGTGCCTAGGAGTTCTCTGCACACTTATTTTCTGATCGCATTTCAAACTCATAATGACCTTCAGTGAGAATAATGCAGACTTGGCACAGAAAAGAGCAGCTGAAATATCAAGATATGCTGAATACCTTCCTCTCCTTTTTCTGAAAACACATTTTAATAATAAATGCTACAATGATAAGAGGCTACGTTGTTTTCTTTGTGATAGTTGCATAGAGCAACGATAAAGCATTTGAATTAATTGGCTCTTGCTGCTGCCTCTCTGTGAACCATCACCTTATCATGGTGGAGAGGTTTCTGTGCCCCTAAGAAAATAAGGGTTGTGTTGTCTGGAGCAAGATGCTCCTGTTAGGGTCTCCCAAGGCAAAGTGGGAGGGGCCAGACTAAGACTGGTTCAAAGAAGACCCCATGAAAAATCTAGGAAGAGGAAGAGTTACCCTGCCCGGAGGAAGCCCGGGGCTCCCTGTGGAGCCAGGCACAGAGGAAGGGCTCGTCAGCGAGCGACTGGTGGCCAGGTTTGCCACGGAGCGCGGCTGGGCAAAGCCCGAAGTTACAATGTGGCACCCTCCTCTCCATCCTATGGGCCCACACCTGATGGGAGGAACCGTGGGAATTGGGTGCGCTGCCACATGGGTGACAGTGAAGGTCAGAGATTTCGACGGACTAGACCCAGGCAGCAAAGGCTGACTATAGGGACGTGGAACGTCACCTCTCTGTGCAGAAGGTGGAGTGTTACCATTTAGATCGATTTTGTGATCATGCCATCTAATCTTAAGAGATCTTCAAATCACACCTCCGATGGAGCTTCTCTGGCATCCCTATTGAGGTTGGGGACAATGAACCTGAGTGGGCAATGTTCAAAACTTCCATTGCTGAAGCTGTGGCAGAGAGCTGTGGTCTCAAGGTCTTAGATGCCACAAGGGGCGGTGGCCACAGATGGTCAGGAAAGCCGTCCGACTGAAGAAGGAGACCTTTTGGGATATCTTGTGTGGGAAGACTCCAGAGGCGGTTGCAAGATACCGACAGGGCGAGGTGCTGCAGCATCTGCTGTGTGTGACAGAAGCAAAGCAGCGGGCGTGGGAGAAGTTCGAAGAAGCCATGGAGAAAGACTTTCGGTCGGCACCAAAGTATTTCTGAGTGTATTTGGTAATCCGTCCACCACCTCAGGAGAGGTAAGCGGGGAACCATCCAAGCTGTGTACAGTAAGGATGGGACACTGTTGACCTCTACTGAGGAGGTAATTGGGCTGTGGAAGGAACACTTTAAAGAACTCCTGAATCCGACTGACACGCTCCCTATGGTAGAGACAGAGCTGGAAGCTAATGGAGGATCATAGTCAATTTCCATTCCATCGAATTTCCTGCAGTCATTGGGGTAGTCAAACAACTCCACAGTGGCAAAGCCACTGGATTGATGAGGTCCCACCAGAAATGGTAAAAGCTTTGGATGTGGAGGGCATGTCTTGGATGACATGCCTCTTCAACATTGATATCCGGGACAGTGCCAAAGGAGTGGCAGACTGGTGGTTCCCCTCTTCAAAAATAGGGACCAGAAAACCAGACGCTCTATTTCTAGTGATTAAAATGTTTTATTGTCAGCGAGGGGTCATAGAAATCGCTAGCGTCTCTACCAATCAGAATCAAGGTAAAAGCAATCAGGCCTTTTTGCAGTCATATAAATCGAAAAATACAATAAACTAACATTTATTTTTTCCAGCAGCCCAAAACAAGTAAAATGTTACTGTTTGCATATCAACATGGTAGAAAGGCTACTGTACTGATATTAAAGACTGAGTGAATAGACTCAATGATGGAAGAGCTACGCAGCTCTACCTTACTTTTGACCCACTGCATCCATCTCTGACATTAATCTGCAAACTTTGTGTAATTTACTGCAGTGTTGGTTAAGGTAGAGAGGCTTGTGTTAACTGCTAGCCTGTCTCTTCTTTAAATTACATCTTATTCTGCCTCAAGATCACGGCAAATATAGTATGGATATGCGCCATGTTGCTCGCCTGTTCTATGTCCTAGGAATAGTTTGTCTTCTCTTCTTCATTTAGCCTACTTATTAACAAAAGACATAGACTACATTTGCTAACGCAAACACTAGATTAGGCTACTTGATTGTGGTTTCAGTGTTGTGGTTCGTGGTTACTAGTTGTCAGTAGTCCCGCAATTTCCTCATGCAGTTTTCTCAGGTGTCCGCTGTTGGAATATGTGTGGTGTCTTCTCACCCAGTTCCAGCGTTTCATTTATGGAGTTGAAGTAGGAGGAGACACTGTGTCCAAGTTTATCAAAATCAGCTTTAATATAATAATAGTAGATCAC
>JAODTR010007472.1:0-10253 GCA_025399935.1 Amblyopsis rosae | reverse complement strand
GACAACACAGCCCTCAGGTTCATGGGGGCACCCAAACCTCTCCACCACGATAAGGTGATGGTTCCCGGAGAGGCAATCTCTAAAATCTCTTTTTCAGGAGAGACCTGGCCAATAAGTAGTTTCAAACATATGAGTTATGAAACATATACAGAGTAGTTATACAACCAAATATACATATATACATACATACATATGTAGAAGATGCCGGTGTGTACAGTAGTACTGGTCATCAAAGGGCCCTTAAATGTCAGTGCATCGACTGAGTGTGGATATAAAGTAGAAAGTATATACATATACATATATACATACATATAGTACATACTGACCTAGGACAACTATCTAGAACACATTACATGAATATACGGAATCTGTAGGCAGCAACATAAGATGTGTCTTGGTTTCTCTTTGTAGCACGCTTGTACTTAGAGTAGCATTGACCAATCACAGCTGTGTGGAGGGCAAATGAGGCGGAACACATTGGCAAACATGCAATCCCAGATAAAACGGCTATGGTCTGAGGACGATTTCGCTTGTTCATTAGCATTCATATGTAGATATCTGCTTGTGAATATTAGCGGAATCGACTCCTTTCACACGTTGAAAGTAGACGATCGGACTGTAAACAATCTCTAAGGGACGGACAAGGAAGTCTTGACCGGGATAGTCGCTTACACCAGAACCCTGATATATCCATAAAATATCTGACATTGTTCCCAGAGGCTGTCGGACCATGTGACCGATGGGTTGCCAGATTGACGCTGCGCTGATAGTGCTGATATTGTGTTTCTGGTCTATGCTTAGCTCTACTGCATATGATTGGCTGCTTACAGATGGAATATACTTTTCTGTGCGGCGCTGACTGTGACTGATATGAGTGTGTGCATTTATGATGTACACACTCAGACTGAGACAGACTCAGTTGCTCTTGCTTATTTGACGTTTGTTACTAGTGTTTTTTACCTATACCAAATACACAGTACAGTATGTGTGTGTGGTCTCTGTTGAAGTAGAGGTGGGCAGTAAAGTGTCTAGTAAAGCTCCACTGCACTGTGTTCTGGATGCTCTCTGTGATCAAAACCAGCATTACAATAACACTGTTTTGTTTAGACGCCTTGCATTCCTCTCCCATTTAATCAAAACAATCAACAAAGTGCATAATCAGGTATAAGAGGCATGGTGCATGCGCGTGTGTGCATGTGCATGTGTGTGTGTGTGGTCCTGCCCACCTTCCCAGCCACTCGGATATGAAGCCCAAGCAGAAGGAAGACAGCATGCCTCCTATGGAGAAGATGGCCACAGACAGGGACCAGAGGGAGGTGAGAGTGCCAGATGGGATGGACTCGCCGTAGCGGTGCACCCATGTGGCATTGTAGTCCTCCTCAATGATCTGCAGCAGGGGCGAGAGAGAGAGAGAGAGGGAGAGAGGGAGAGAGGGAGAGAGAGAGAGAGAGAGAGAGGACAGGGGGAGACAATCACCATGAAGCACCCCTATGTTGAGACCAGCTACTTTTAGCATGATGCCATACTATTGGACGGCATGTGGTCGACTTACGCAGTTTCCATTGGTGGTGACTTATTTTAGCTGTGCTCCGGCCAATAAAAACACAGTACAAGTTTTGCATCATGATATAATGTGTGTCTGTCAGTTATAAGTCAACTGTAATTTGATACAGACAGCTCTGTTGTTAATAATCAATCTGAAATTGTATTAAATAGAATCAAACGCATACTCCTTTAAAATGAGTACTACTTATTCATCAAGGGTATCTGGGGAAAAGCTTTCCCAACTCACATCAGAATTAATATAGGCGGCAAAGTTTTTCCAAATACTTGAGTAGTATGTAAATAAAGTATGAGCTGTAAATGCAAACTGAGAACTTGCACAACAATAAGCCTTCCCTGCTTATCTCTGCTCATATACACTAACTACGTGCATGTAAATATACCCCACTGTAACATGACACAATATGCACATGTCCAAGTAGTTCACTTCGTCATGTGCATAGTGTGTCACGTAATAATCCTCCCTGTCCCTTTCATGATGTTGCACATGTCATGGATTGGCCAACCAAACCAACATCACAATCCTAACATCCTCACACCTTTTCCAACGAAGACTAAAATAGCACCTCTTTCCAAATACACCAGAGGCAGAACAGTAATAAACATCCAAAAGTAATCCAAATAATTACTTGTGTAAGAGTTCAAAGGTATTTAGTGAAAAGACCACCATACTCAAGTACTGAGTAACTTTTTCATTATCCAGTAATTTCATATTTATTTCTATATAATAGCATAATATATAAGCACAGCATGAATGTAAATATCCAAAACGTTTGGCATAGTCCTATTCTTATTAAGTGTTTGCAACTACTTCACAATAGATTAGCACAAACACTTTCTCACTTGATTTAGTGACTTTTCAGACCCAGACAACACATTTTGCAATTTATTTATAGACCACAGTGGAAATGGCGAGAAATATATTATTATTTGCATGCATGCTGCTCAGAGTAGTAGCAGTCCATGGCTGGGATCTCTCCCTCTCTTCTTGTGCAGTGCGCAGGCAGTAGGTATCATGTGTGTCTGTGTGTGTGTGTGTGTGTGTGTGTGTGGCAGGCAGGAGGACGTCACTGGTCGCATGAGTGGAAGTTTAGCTGTAGTGAGTTTCTATAGTTACGTTGCTTGACACTCGGTGTTAAACGCTCTTTTCAGGAGCGCCAGTCAGCCCCAGTGATCAACTTAATACCGGAATACCAGTTGTGAAATCGGTTGCATTGTTTAAGTTAAGTAGCTATGAAATGGTCTGATTTGATGTACTGTAGCGAGTAATGACTGTAAATATAACCAAATGTAGGCTGTAGCGGAGTAAAAGTATCACAAATATACTTGAGTAAAAGTAAAAAGTATGTTGCATTCAAACTTCTCTTAGAAGAACAATATCTTAAAAAGTATTTCAAGTAAACGCAATGTAAAGGATTGCTACCGACTTCCGCTTTTTTGTCACAATGTTTTGTTTATTATTACTAATAGAGTGATGTAAAAATTAATAACGTCAATAATATCAACACTAGTCCTCTACTAGTGTTTTTATTCATTTAATATTCATTAATGTTTTAATGTCTAAGAATGTACAACCTTCTTTGCAGCCCCCTATTCTCTGTCTCTCAAAATGTCCTGTTACCATTTAAAAAAATACACATGGCTGGATGGCAATAGATGGCTCTACAATGTTTGACATACTTTAAATAGATAATGATTGTTTTAAATGTAGCCTACAAACACAGGCTTACCTTTTGTGGTGCATTTATAACACCAATGTTGTATCCAAACTGCAGAGATCCCAGGACAGCTGTGAAAACGGATAGAGCAAGAGTTCCCGTCACTCTCTAGATACACACAGAAAGAGATAGAGATAGAGAGAAGATAGATAACACATTAATACATCTATTATGAAAGCGATGTTTAACTGAAAACGGCCATTGTGAAATATATATTAATATGCTCACACACATACACAATGGCTCAACTGCTCCTAAATGCTATACAGAGAGATGATCCTAATGAGATTAAACCTGTTTGGTCGACATTGTTATTTAAGGCTGAACTATCCAGCATTCGGTCTTCCCATCAGGCCAGACATGCGCCTGTCTCATGGTGATTGGCGAGAGGCCCAGGGCTACGGTGCCTATATCCAGGATGCATGGTTATGTTTAACATAACCCTCTCTGAATCAACACTTACCAGGCTATCAGAGCCATCCAAGTCAAATGTGGTGGCTTTGGCTAGATTGTGGTGCCAATGACTGTTACAGTACATAATGATAACATACAAGTATGCCAGACAGAATAAACAATACAGCCAGTCTCTGGAGTTTACTTTATACCAAGGCTAAATCAGAGACACCACTGAAATGGCCTATTTATAAAATCAGTACACATTGTATTGCATTTTTTCAATGTGTCTGTAAAACAGAGACTTGACCTTGGCGTGCTGGGAAGGCATTGTTGTGGATTCATGAACCAAAACAAATGGTGCATGTGCATATGAGTGTATGTGTGGACACAAGCCCATTTGGCCATACACCCACACATTGAAACAACTGTGAGTGCATGTACCAGCCACACTCTTATTCGTTTCAACAAATAGTTTGAATCACACATATATAGGTGGAAAATAAGTTACCATAGTTTGAAAAGGAAATACATTTTCCTTACGCATTCTAGTGGCACATCATTTTTCTACATTGATTGTTTGGTTTGACCAGTTCTGACTAACAGCTTGCTGTGGGGAAAAAATAAAATAAAACTAGGGTTTCAATAGGGTCCTCACAGAGTGTGTTCTCAGGCCCTAATACTGAATGTGCCCTAGTATCATGTATGGTCTTGTGAGGCCATAGAGATGTAATAACCAAGATATCTGGACAATGGAAATTGAAGCCAACCCTTTAGTAACCATAAACATGTTCATCATCTCCCCTCTAGTAGCCTACAGTAGCACTGAATAGAACAATTGAACTGTAGAAGTGATGGCATTCATCCAACATCTGTGAATCCTCATACTGTAGGTATATTATGTATCTGGCTGCACATTTGAGACCATGGCAAGATTACGCTAAACCACCAGGGGGTCCCCTGCCCTCTACTTGTGAATTAAATGCATTCCTATGTATTTCACCAATGTAATATATTTCTTCGACTTAATAATCACCTTGTTGGAACGGTACAATGTGCACAGTGAGAAACCACTAAAGGCCCGCGATGAACTTGCGTGCCCGGTCAGTAATATGTCATGTTTGTCATTAAATGAAACCGGTCAAACTGGTGGTTTGACGACAACAGTATAACCTCCTGCTCAGTCCAGAACAGTAGGCATAAGCACGTTACCATTGTATGCAAAGGAAAGTTACCAAGGTCACCTCTGAACTAAAAGCACGACCATGACGACTGATGTTAATATGACAAACGTAGCCAACATATTGGTATAGTGTTGGCGACAGTTTTCTAGAGAAACTATTTTCTATCGATAAACTAGTTATTGGGCTTATTTAATTAGCATGCCTTTTAGAGTGCGTGCATTATATTACGTATTTATTTAAAGAACTGTAAACATTTAATGCTAGTAACTGCATAAATCTGATACCTCTTTCAATCCTAAAATGCGTAAAACAGTGTGTAAAACTGTAAAACTAGATTTTCGTTGGAACTGGTCAACGATTCAGAAAATAAAAAGATTGTAAATAGCATCTATTTCAAAATAATAATAACTTAAAATATCGATAAAGTAATAAAACCCGTATTACTTGACATTACCTCCCCTCCGAGTTGATGAAACCCAGCCGGCATGACTTCGACAGCGCAAGACACGCGGTAGCAGAGGGTGACAGTTCGGCTTCAATCTGGTGATGTGCGCTACGCGTAACCACGTGACAGTGCCCCCAAAAGGAAAAAAAGACCTTTAAAGTCTTACGAAAAAGCCGTGTTTAAAAGTCCTCTGAACATACAAAAAAAGGGAGAAAGACGTTTGTGTTGTGTCCGTTCAAATAGGACACCTGGCATTTACACGCCGGAGCAGGTGTTGAGACAAGGAGAGCTGTTTCAGCCGTCCCGTGGGATCTCGGAGTGACTGCAGAAGAGTTTGTCTTTTCAGACGCAAGCAGGAGGCTGCTTTGACCTTAACCACTATTGGTTAAGGTTAGCGTTAGTGGGAAATGAGTCCTGTGCTCGGTAGCCTACCACTTTACAATTAGACTATAATGGATTTAAAAACTATTTACAATGAGGTTATTAATTAGGTTGTAAACACTTTATAAAACATTATTAAACTGTTACAAACAAGTTATAATTGTTTTCATGCGGGCTCACTATTTGGCAAGATCGAGTTACTATCTATTAGGCCTGTTTACATGTCATCTTTTGCTGTCATGTATGCTGTACAATTATGTTAGTTTTTGGTCTATCAATCCAAGTGAGTTAACTACAGCAGTGTACTGAAATGATACCAGTGTTAAATTCATGTTTTATTCCTCACTGAAAGGAAGACTGGGAATCATTATTTTATGTGTAAGGAAACATCAGGCTTGACCTAAACATTGCTTTCCAAATTTGTAAAACAAACAATTAATACACACATTTACATTTAATACACACATCTGGTACTGTATATAATGAATATTAACCAGCCCACTTACTTCTAACCCAGTTATTGAAAATAGCTTGGGTAGATGTGATAAGTTGATTTAAAAATAAAGTTCAGTTAAATAAATAAAAACCCTGATTAGTACTCTCTAGTGGTATAATTAAAGTGTAACTTCACCCTAAAATGTGTGTTTTGAGCTGTAAATGAAGTATTCAGATTAATCTGTGATGAGATTCATGATGCTGGTGTTAATATTGACAAAATTCCAGTTTATATAAAAATCTGCATTTTATGTGCTGAAAACTGAACTACACATCATATACATTAAAAATCAACCAAGGCACCTGGTTTTCAATGGTACACTTAGAATGCTCATACATCCAAAGGGTTAATATTAATGGGGGTCCCCCTCTCAGCCTCTCCCCTCCCCTTACTCAGCTCCTACTTTCAGAGTTGTAGTGGGTGGAGTCAAGCTCAGTGCAGTTACACTTTAAATCAGTGAAAATCGTTTTTCAGACAAGGCTATGCTATGTAGCCTACATTAAAATGAATCAAACAAATAGATAAACAACATAGGAAAACAGTATAGCATTTTCTATAACGGTAGGCTAGTAACTATCTACGATGACGGTTAACTTCCTTATTGAGCTCATTAACAAAAAATAAAACATAGTCTACTGTACCAATATCCAACAGTTTTACTGAAGAGTTTTTGTTTAGCGCAAATGAAGAGTGTGAGAATGAGAATGTTTTCCTTGTTTCTGTTGTTTTACTAAGGACTACTCATTTGTAGATGGTGATGTAATCCTACACTTTACAAAAAGGCTCTCATTTGCCAGTTATACATTTTCATAACTAATTAGTAAATGTGTTTTTCACTTTACAATAAGGCTCCTTTCCCAGTTGGAGATATTAATAACTCATTAGGAAATGGTAATGTGTTTTACACTTTACAATAAGGGTTTCTTTTTCAGTTATAAATATGAATAAATCATTAGTAAACAGTGATGTGTTTCCCCCTTTACAATAAGGCTTCCGTAAACTGTTTGCAACTTGTAAATAAATTGTCATAAATTTGATTTGCTAAGATACATCAATATGGACGGGGTGAATCAACTCAGTAAACAACAGATACTAAGGATGTTAGCTAATGGAGAAGACAAAGTAAGCTATATGTCCAATCTGAGCCTTAAGGCCCATATATACTTCTGCATCATGCTCATGTGTAGCCAGTGTCAGATACGGCGTAGCTTCAACATATTATACTTCTGCGTCGGCTGCCCGGACCTGCGCGCGTTGACTGCACATGCGATAGATGCAAAGTGGCAAAATACGGAAGTGTCATGTCTTGTTTATGCACCTGAATTAGAACACATATTGAGTGTAAATGTTATAAATAAGCATATAAAATATTTCTTTCCAGCAAATCTCTAACAACATATATCATAGGAAACAATTTGTGCTGACACAAAATATAATATCTTTAAAGACTCCTTTTCGCTTGCCTAGTCTGTGCTCTTACAAAGCACTACCCATATGGGCTTGCATCCACAAGACTGCTGCGTCGAATTGACGGACGGACTGACGGGTAGTTACATTTTTGGAGGGGTGCACGTCAGCCTACATTGTAGCTACACCATATCATGACGCGTCAGTTACGCCCTATCCGTAGTTGACGCAGAAGCATAAATGAGCCTTTAGCAGTACAGCTACAAATGAGGGCTCACTATTTGGCAAGCAACAGGTCACCATTGTCCATATTAATCTAATGTGTTGTAACAGTTTATTAATTATTTCTACATTGTTCATAACCTAAAAAATAACTGAATTATAGACCATTAATAAACCCTTTATAAGTGTTGTCTGATTTCTAAAGTGATACCGAAAAAGTTATGTTACGATACGTTTACAACGTAGGCTACACTAGCCTACAGCCAGTGGAGGTTATGATGAAGGCACATGTGCCATTAGAAAATCTAGTGTCTGAATATCTTTTGAATTCTTCAAAACTAAGGTTTGATCAACAAAGTCAGTAAAAATGTATCTGGCTTTCCTTACATACAAGTATGAATGTGTGGGTGTGGGTGTTTACGACCTGACATAATTGAAGAAACACATTCATGGAGCAACTTATTATGGTGAAATCAAGAGAATCCCCATAATGGGTCAGAATGCTGCGTGCGTTGGGGCGCATGGAGTCTGCAGACTCATGTCAACGTAATAGGCTGACACCAATCTGGTGCTGTGACTCAACACTTGTGACGGGCAGGCAAAGAGGGGCTCGTCCTCACCACCCTGGCCGTCATTGTCTCCCCTTTCAACAGCTATAAATCCCCCGGCTATTTTGAATATTTGAAGCACATGCCAAAGGGGTCATGTGCCCATTCTGTGTACCACCACAACCCCCCCCCCCCACCCCCCACCCCTTCCATTACATCTAAAAAGGCATAAATCCTTCTTAAGGCAACAGGTGGTGGGCCTAAATATGGGTCGTATCACTGGTATTTCAGGGGTGGCCAGGGACAGTAGGCTGGCTTGTTCAAGGCGGGGATTATTAAGGGGGCGTGGTGTGAGAGGGTGAATGGCATTGGGCCGGCAAAGGTATGACCTCAAACAGTCAGTGTAGATAGCTATGCCCTGCATGCCTTAATGAAAGCCATCAGACAAGCATTGCAGTAACACATACACACACCTCTCACACCAGGATCGCATTGGAGTCCCCTTCCCACAGTTTGCTTTCATCTCTACAGGCCCTCTCTGAGAGAGAGGGGTTGAACCTGATAGCCAGCAGGTTTAATGCCATGTGGGATTTCAGTCTAATGTGGAGAAATATGATCTGTTTGGAACACACACTTAGAGTGACTACAAAGTGACACAGACTACTACAAAGTAACAAAATCGTACAATGGTTGTAACAATGAATACAAGTAAAATGGAATAAGCAACCTGTAGTAAAGCCCACACTTGTTCACTCAGTTCAAAAACAAAATACTAAGAATTTCCGCTAATATTTACATTCTGGAAAAGAAACAAACTCATTTAGGTATTTTCCTCATGTGTGAATATCCTCTGTGTTGAGCCAAATGTGGCTACATGCAAACGCGTTTGTGTCCTGCAACACAAGTCACACCACTTCACAGACGTACAGCCATGTGACGACTGCCATCTAATACTATCCCGAGTGACCAGACTGGTGGCTGAAGTAAATACCATGAGTGTGTTTGGGGGTCTAGCCCAGTGGTTCTCAAAGTGGGGGGTCGCGAGACACAGCGGAGGGGGTCACGTGATGATTTAAATGTTTAAATGATTATAAATTGCATATTTTAGTCATAATTGTTAGTAGTAGTAAAGTTTATACATTACTTTGACGTATTCTGCTACAAGTCTGTATTAAAATACTATCAAAGCATTATGGCTATAATGCTTTTGCCTCTGGGAATTTTGGGGGTCGCAAGTCGTTAGCACTCACATTGTGGGTCGCAAGCTTTAAAGTTTGAGAACCCCTGCGACTGGTTGAAATCTACACATCTGCATGACAACGGCATGTTGTCAACACATACTGTAAAACCTAATGGCCCCGGTATATTTTAGCTTTATTTTATTACGTCAAGGTGTTTTGTTTGTCTTACATGTTTTATTGTTGCCAGGCGATGTGTTGACCATCAGCAGACTGACATTATAGCAATGCAATACAGAACATGCAGGCTACAGGTCTTTTCTTTGCTCAAACTTGGTCCCAAGTGTTTGATTTGCTATGTTTTTACTGAAAGGCATTGTAAAATAATTGCTATGAATTTTACATATAAAAAGTATATTAAAAAAATATGTGTTGTTAAAAAGACCTAGTGTTGTTTTGCCTACACTGTAGACACCTTTTTTTCATCAGGACATGCCCACAACACTCCTGCGGTGCTGTGGGCATTTTGAATGTAAATAGATGCTGTTAAACCAGGAGTCTGCAACCTGCGGCCTGTGGAACTTGAGCCCCTCTGTACAGTGGCTCCCTGTGGCTTTGAAAAACATAGTTTAGATTTGAATCTACACTCACCTAAAGGATTATTAGGAACACCTGTTCAATTTCTCATTAATGCAATTATCTAATCAACAATCACATG
>JAODTR010007471.1:0-10253 GCA_025399935.1 Amblyopsis rosae | reverse complement strand
ATCAACTGAAAGGTGCATAGGCTCCACCTACTGTACCGGAGTGGGAGGCCGGTGTTGAACTTGGCCTAGTCATCACTTTACGTAATTTATTTTTAGCTACCCACACCCCGGTGGGTAGTGCTTTGCGGCCCGGCACCGGTCCGGGGCCCGATCGTTGGGAACCCCTGATCTAAAGCACAGCTGAGGCGTTAAGGTTATGAATCCATTAATAAATATTTGATCTATGTTATTGTCATTAAAAACCTCCCCAGGCTTTTGCCCTAAATGGTACATACCTGTAATTAATCCGTGGCATCTTCCCTGTCTGTGTTCCAGACATGCTTGAGCCCAGGTCAAAAGGTGCCAAGCCCGTTGCAGAGAACAAGATTGGCAGTGGCAGAGCAACCCTGCGACTGCATTCCAAGGGCCCTGCTACTGTGGAGGAGGTGGTAGGTGTCTGTGTGTGGACCAGCTGAGGTCTGGTGCCTGCCTGGCTCTGTTGCACACCACAATAGACAGTATAGACAGGCACACAGAGGCATGACACACAACCTGCTGTAAGACACCACATGAATGAATGGTCATTTGCTCACGTAGCATGAAGCATGTAGCACACAGATACTGTACCATGAGCTATGACACCTGTTTCCTACTGTAGCTTTTCACACACAACATAGGGAAGATGTCTTCCAGTTGCACACACCAAGAGAGACCCTCTTAACTGTCTCCCATTTCTTTCCAGCCAACAGAATTTGAAGGAAGGGCAGTAAAGAAAGTAGATGACCTTCTGGAAAGCTATATGGGCATCAGAGACACTGAACTTGGTGAGTACAACAGTAACCTTGTTGTGACCAATGTTGCTAGTTACTGATTACATGTTGATGATAATGCTGTACAGAAGTGCTCTTAGAGATAAGGATAACATTTGACTGTTCATACAGTATGCATGTGACGTACGGTAGTATGTTTTGACATATTTAAATAACTATTTGAACAACTAACGGAAATAAACGGGGTCTAAGCAGGGAGAGAATAAGGATAGAGGTGGGAAATTATCAAGTTGTATAGTAGATATTCTAATTAATTAAGTAATTCTTTAGTCAGAATGGGCTTTACAAGCTCACATGAATGTGTGGCACATTTTGAAGAGACTCTGAACACGTTCTATAGTTGCTTTGATGGGCTTAATGTCATAGACCCAAAGCATCATGTCCTGATAACATAAGTAATACGCTGACATTGAATCATGTACACTCCCTTCTGGAGAAATCTAAAGCACATACGAGGCTTGTTTGTCAACAGGGTTCTGTCATTTCCCTGATGACTGTATGTATGCAAACTATTAAATTTTTTATTTTATTCTAGGCTGCATGTAAATTCAAAGTTCTCTAAATTAAATAAGTTAAACTCAAATATAATATACTACATTAGTTTAATCTCTTCATGGCAACTAAACATTTGTTTTTGAATGATGTGTGATGAATATTTGTTTAATCGCAGCTGAGTTGTTAAAAATTAAATGGAAAACAACAATTTCCTTTGAATGTGACCTGACTACGAATGGTGGTGATAGGGCTGTCGCGGTGAAGAAAACGTCCTTGCGGTGATTAAGGGTGCCCCAATACCGCAGTCTGCGGTATTATCGCCATTTTTTTTGTGTTGTTCAAAACACCGCAATATGTCTTAACCACTATTTGCCCTCCTCAGTGTCCAGTGTACTGTAGCATAGGCTGTTCCTAGCAAATGGGATTGTAACCAACAAACAGTGCTAACGTTTAGAGATGGTCATGTGGTCTATGAGGATCATAAGTTTGCTCACTCTTTAATAGTTACAGCACCCAGGTATTCTGACTAACACCCACCCCCTCTGCAGCATCTACCATGGTGGAGGTGGGCCGGGACAAGAGGAACCCAGATGAGTTTGCCATGGCGTTGGACAAGGCCCTTGGAGATTTTGCCTTTCCAGATGAGTTCGTTTTTGATGTCTGGGGGGCCATTGGAGACGCCAAGCATGGACGATTATAAGTCTAAACCTTCCAGTTCTATGCACATATCCTCCCAAGCCGACGGGACACATTAACACCAGCGCGAAGGATAAAGTGTTAGTAAAGGGTTAATGAACTGTTGTAAGGCTTGAGCCATTCACAATGATTTGTCACGACCTGTCACGATCACGAGAGCAAGGGAAAAGGAGTGTTCTCTCTTTACACCATCATTGCAGCATGTGTCCTTATTTTGACATCATGCAGGTTCTAGAAACATGCCCATGATCTAGTATGTGCCTCAGTGCATCACTTTAACTGTGACTTTTCTCTACAACTGAGTTACACTCTTATGGTTGGTGTGAAAAGATGGCACATGTTTATGGTTTGAACAAGTAATAGTTATTTTTTTCTAAATGCATAAAACTTTTAGATTTCAGCAGTTTTAATTTTTATGTGAATATATTAACTGTGCCCATAGAAGCAGGTTGTTGCAAAAAATATTAAAAGGGGAGGATGTGTTAATATAGTTTTGATTTATATGTTTTAAATATATATAGTAGATGTATAAAGTAATAATGGAGCACATCAGTACTTTCTCTCATCTCATATTAAGCAGATTATGAGGGGCTGCATGGAAACTGCCTGATGGCACATTCTGACTAAAGTCAATAACTGGAACATTTCATGCATGTAAACACAGTCACTGTCAACAGACGTGTGTAGATGCTCAGATGAAACGTGGCTTGTTTCAGTGCATGCTTCCAGATGATGTGTGAACCTTGTGTAAACCTGCAAACCTCTCCAGCTGCGCTCACTGTTGTAAACTAACATAGTCAGCATTCTACACAAACAACCCATACCAAGTCTGCTGTAGATCATTCACTTTCAATCTCACTGTGGTTAATATGAATACACATGTTGGCCACAAAATGTCAGTTTTATAGAATTTAATATGCATATATTTTTAAGTAAAAATGCTGCCAAGATATTTTAATAGCATTTTGGAATTATTGTAATTATACAATTTTTATCAATATTGCTGCCAGCCAAATGCTTTCTACTGCTTATGGACTAACTAGTTGATGTCTTAATTCTCGTAATGACCTAACTGACCTGTGATCTTGGTCATCAGCGTCATCACTTACTGTATCACTTGTATCCTGCTCTCCAATCTGATTCTGAGTATGTCTGTATGTATGTATGTAAGGATTCTTAGTGTGTCATGTAGGCTACATGATGTAGCAGTAAGTAAATAGATGCTGGAATATTATTTATTTAATATTCTCATGTACAAAAACCAAACTTATTTTTCTGAATTCAATAAAACGCTCTTAAGGTTTTTGGAACATGAACATTTCATCTCTAACATATTACATGCAGTCATGAATTGTACACTATCAATCTGAATTGTAACAATGATTTGATAAATATTGTCACTTTTCGATGTGAAATTAGAATTTGATGTGCACATTTTAATACATATACTATGTATCAGTTTTGTTAGATAATAAAATTGGCTGTACAATCAGTTTTGTTAGATAATAACAAAACTGATAGTTTTGTTAGATAATAAAATGGCTGTACTATTTTAAATTATATGTATTCTTTGTTTTAAGAACATTAGCTTAACATCAATAAATAAAATCTTATAGGTAGTGTTTTTATATAGTCTGCCCAGCTTTATAGGATACAATAGACTACTGTAGGCTAGATCCGTGTTGAGTTCTTCACACATGCTAATACTAATCTATAATGGAGACAGACGCCTATCTGCACCACAACGACACCTCGTGGCCCACAGTGGACGGTATGAGGACGTTTTCCTTATTTTCATGTCAATTACTGTTACATCAATAGACGTATTATCAGCGTCGTGTCAGAGCACCAATGCAGGTTAAAACAGTTTCTGAATACTATACCTGTATGGTTAGGCCCTACATTTGTAAAGCATAACCATACAGGTATGGTATGCAGAAACTGTTTTCCATACATTAACACGGTTATTAATAATGTCGCCTATTAAACAATGTAATCACATCAAAAAGTCAATAATACTATCAGTAGTCGATATTATCCAATAGTAGACCTGTGTGTAGGCTTAGTAGGTTCGACAATTATATGGTTCGACCTGTAGGTGATATGAGTGTTGCTGTTGCAGCTTTAAGCCGCTTCCCTCCCCCTTCCCTCCTGTCTTCTTGGTGCTGAAACAGGGATAGCCACCATGGCTGAAATAAAGACGGGAATATTCGCCAAAAACGTCCAAAAAAGGCTAAACAGAGCACAGGAAAAGGTAAGACGGCAACAATCTTAAAATATGCGTAATCGCGATCGCTGTAAAGCGCACTATAGCGTGCGCCTTTACGGGGTTTTATATATGGATGAAGCACCGTGATGAAGACGATGCGATAGCCTAGAGGAGCCAGAGCAGGTGTTCGGTGCTATAGGCCTTTAATTCACATTATTAGACATGGTCTTGCATCATGATCACATACAGTCGTATTAGGCGTTATCCAATGTGCAGAATCTAATGTAACAGGACAGATAGCTATCGCGTTTGACGTTTCACCCACCACGAAAGACGGCTGAGACTGGCCTGCACCGTAACTGTAAATGTCCATCATACTGTGCTACGGCTGATGATGTCACGATATCCGTCAGATTGTACTTAATAGGCTATAGCGTTGTCTGAACAGCAGTGGTATTCTATAAGTGCAATTACATTGAATTAATAGCGGCCTCCATCTCTTAATTGACATGTTTAAATTAATTTCCGATTGGTCCAAGGTCGCTGAAGGGGGATGCCCCTGCTCTCTGCAGCATGACGTCACTGAGGGGGAGTCCTTGTCACTGTTTATTCCGGATGAGCCTGGATCTTTATACGCTTTTCGGTTGTTTAAATTAAATACTATAGTAGGATATATGTTTACATGACACAGTATTCTGTCTTGTGCTGTGTTATATTTGAAATGATGGAGGTGTATTGAAATTAGTTGCAGGAAAAACAAAACACTCAAAAACATGATTTGTATTCAAATGCAGCTCTGAAATGGATAGGAGTGGATTTAGTGATCAGTTGGCACATGGAAGAAAGGTATGGGGCATCCTCATGCCCAATGACAGCTTGGCCTGGAGTGTCATTGCTGAATGTGTCTGACACGATTTAGCAAAATGAATGAGTCCACAGCTGTCTCTAATAGTAACGCAGCAACTTGCCATGACACACATTTTGTTTAAAACTGGGCTGTAAGACTGTGTTCTGACTGTTACCTGCATTGAAATATACTTACTGTCTTGACATCTGGAACATGTTCACCCGTAATGTGGGGTTGGTTCTTGGTTGTGCATGACTTTAGATGCATAGTTATTCTTGGCAGAAGATTGCCTGCTTAAGCTGCCTGCTTCATGGGGCTTTAACCCATGAGTCAACTGCCAATTTGGGCCCAATATATCCAATATTGCTACAGTAATTGTTATTTTTAGATATACTGTAGATGCAGGTTTAGGGTTGTAAATAATTGTATGCTTAACATTTTTAACACAATCTAAACTAAATTTGATCATATACAATAGATTTGTGTTTTGTCAAGTCAGTTTTATGTATATAGCCCTTATTAACATTACAGTCTCTCAAATGACTTTTTCTAGTTCAAATTTCACATGGAAACAAACGATACCCTCTAAATCTGTTTTTCCCACCGGGCAAGGAAAAACCTCTATACAAACCATGGGTACTTAATGAAGAAACCTTGGGAAGGGACCACAGAGGGAGGAATCCACCCTTCCTGGACGGTTAGGATGCAATAGGGGTTGATAGGGCAACAATAATTGTTCATGTCCTGGGCATGTCTGTTGGTTATGTCAGTTCAGGTCTGGGATGTGTATTTGTAGAGCATATTTTCACAGTTTATGTTAAGGCTTTCTGTTTGTATTAATGGTCAACATATTTGGCCTGCCATTTATTCCAATGTCACGTCCTAAGAGGTCTGCCAATTAAAGCTGGAAATACATGGCTGTTTTCAGTTATCTTGTTGTGTACCAATGAGTTTGATAATCTCCCTATATTTCCATATGTTGTTTTGTTGCACCTGTTTGGATGGGACAACTGACATCTTTACATTTACGGCATTTGGCATCATTGGTTCTTTTACTGATGAGCAATTTGTAGCATAGCTCTGCCTATGTTCAACGTGAAAATTCATCTAATTTAAATATTGCATTTCACCATATAAACTATTTATGACATTTTTTGTTGTATAATAAAGCAGGAACCAAAAAAATGACTAAACATGCTTTAAACATTCGGTTTGTTGAAGCCTTAGTAGAGTGTTGTTTCGTATTCAGAGAACATGGTGAATTCACTGTGTCAATATTTAATGTTCTGATTGGATAGAGTGTCTGACACATGAGCTAGATTGAAGGCTCCTCTGTTAATGGAATCTCAGTTTAGTCAAGACAAGGTACAGCAGTGAGTCCTGATAAGTCCTCATTTGTAATAGCACAGTTTTAGGGCCAAATTTGAATTCTGTGGCAAATGTACATTGTTCTAGTTCTATCGCTAGACCTTACTTGAGGTAAATGCAGATGTACAGTATGTGTGCAGGTTAGTGATACAATACTGTCTTAACCTAATGTCCAGCAATGTTTAAATGCTGCATCTCAGAGCCAACAGGTCTGACAGAGTGTCTGTTGCTAAGAGGATTGGATTCTTTGGCAGATAACCAGTTGGCTTGCAGATCAGCTACTTTCTGACCAGTGTATGGACTCCTAGGGACACATATGTTAAGCTCCTGCCTGCCTGCATACACTTGTACTCTATGTTTAGAGAGAGCTGAAAGAGTAGTGTGCATATTAGCCAGAGGGGACAGTTGAGTATTATTGTACAACTATAAGCTATTGTGTCGTTTGATTTGATCGCCACAGTTAGGAGGGGGGGGGGAGGTACAGGTCAAACATGGCCGCAGTTCTTTAAGTGGTATTGCGTAAGTTTACACAATTTAGTATAAACTTAACATAAGTATATTAAAACCTCTAATTTTTGGCAGTGTCCTTTTTGTATGTGTGTACACATGCACATTGAAAGAATTGTTGTTTTCCCTTAAATAATTGCAATAGAATTTAATAACACATAATGCACAACCTACCCAAGCCTAATGAGCTGTTCTAATAAGTAGATGTAACATGTAACTAACTTGCAGGTATTGCATAATTAACATGTAACTGTAATCTGCAGATATTAACAAATGCACATGTAACTGTAACTTGCAGGTATTACAGAAGCTGGGGAAAGCAGATGAAACAAGAGATGAACAATTTGAACAAGTTGTCGTCAACTTTAGGAGACAGGAGGTAAGAATGTCTGAAATATGACATACTGGACAATGTTTACAAGATGTAACACGTGTAATACATGTGTAATGACATTCTGTTTATTTCTAATACATGTATTCTTTAAATCCTAATGCCAATGTATACTCTGTGTGTCTGCGAGAGAGCATTTTTGTCAGATGTTAATGATTCTTTCTTCCTCTAGTCTGAGGGCTCCAGGCTGCAGAGAGAGATGAAGGCTTACATGGCAGCAATTAAAGGTACATACACATGCACACTCTCCGGGCCAGAGCCGAACCTGCACGTGTATGGCTTTTCGAAGCCCGAACGCGGTTACAGCCGATCTTTTTTTACATCTTTCCCGTGTCTATACGCTGTTCATCACCATGCATATCAGATGACGCAGAGCTCTAAATAGCGCTGCTGACTCTTTGGTTAATGGTGTATTATAAGGAAATTACACGCTAGTTGTAATAGATATTATAAACAAAGCACAGATGCAACCTAAATCTAATAGGATAGGTTATTAGGTAAGAACAGTGTCATGCTAACATTTTCAACCTTATTTATGAACGGCTTGGAGCAAATGTATGCGTATAGGCTAAACGTATTCACCTCTTCAGCAGCATCCATTTTGATGCTTCTCTCAAAATAACTACGGATCAATGAGGGGGAAAAGTACGTGCTGCAGCCGGAAACAGATCTGAATGAGCTACGACTTAAGCTGCTTGTATTAATTAGTAAATTCATCCCGAACCCGGCCAGAACCCGCCTGGTGAAATATGTGAGAAATAAATACCGACCCAACCCGATGGGTCCCGATGGTTTCAGGCAGAGATCGCAAGCTCTAATGCACACATACACACAGACACACACACTCACGCTCAAATACAAAACAAAAACTGCCTAACATAATAATATTTGCCTACTATCTTAATTTTAGTTCTACTCATATTATAGATATTATTAATGTATTAGTATTAGGGGTGTAGAAAATATCGATACACACGAGTATTGCAATATTATTTTGCGTGATTCTCTATTGATTATCTAAAACACTGTATCGATTAAAACATTTTCTTTTTTACACAATTGATTAATTAATTAATGTATGTAACAGGGATTATGTACACAATACATTAACCTCAACAGAGAGTGAAAGGTGCATGTTACAAGATTTAGCTTTAAGATAATTGCCATCTGCAGTATAATGTTTTGCAGCGGTGCCACACATTAGCATTGCTATGACAAGTTCGAAATAGCAATATATCGCCTTGTTGAAAGTATCGCAATATATCGTAGAGTGGCCCCCTGATAGGTATCATATCGCCAGATTCTTGCCAGTACACAGCCCTGATTAGTATACAAATAACAATAACAGTATTATTACAACTTGCCTTTACTGCCTTAATATTATTCCTACTTTTACAGCAATGCAGCAAGCGTCCATTAACTTAACAGAGTCTCTTCATGAAGTCTATGAACCAGACTGGCATGGAAAAGATGATGTCATGGTCATTGGGAAGGTTAGCTTGCTTTAACATTATATGTTTTTATTTAAAGCATCAGTCAGATCAACACTTAACTTTGTTTTTAATGAGATTTCCGTCATTACACAAATTCAAACAGAAATTTGAATTAAAAATGTAATTCATGTTGAGTTGTGAAAAACCTAGTTATTGTGCATTTATAACTAGGCCCATTCAAATAGATGATTTTAAAACTCACACATTTGTGTGTTTGTGTGTGTTGCAGGACTGTGATGCATTGTGGGAAGACTTCCATAACAAACTAGTAGACTCTACACTTCTCAACCTGGATGCTTATCTCCAACAGTTCCCTGATCTCAAGGTTTCTGCTTTCATTTAAGCTCTACTTTGTTTAATGTGTTTATTCTATTTATTGTTTGTTAATATAATATGTTTCATAAAGTGCTTATTCTGTGGTAACGTGAACATGTCCCTTGCCAGACCCGCGTAGCCAAGCGAAGCAGGAAGCTCATCGACTATGACAGTGCCCGACACCACATGGAAACACTGCAGGCGGCTGGCATTAAAAACGACCGTAAGATGATGAAGGTCTGTCTCTGTTCCATCAATACGTTATTGTATATTATACACAATATACTGTATATTAACAGTGTGAACCCATAACAGTGCATGTTAGGGTAGATTGTAGTTCATGATTTGATTAGATGTGTTACTGTATATACTATACCCTCTATAAGAAGAAGATGTTATCACATTAATGTCTGCCTCCAGCTCTACTCTGCCTGTCTGTTGTGGTTACAACCTCCAAGGCTACATTCACACTGCAAGCAAATCTAGCCCAAATCCGACAACAGTGTTAACAGCACAAATCACATGAAATCTGATCTTTTTGAATCTGATATGGGCCACTAATACGCAGTGTTCTAAATCGAACATATCGGATACATATCTGATTATTTGCAGTTCAACCTCAGTCTGAACAGTCAAATCAGAATGAATGCGACAGTCTAGAGATAGATGAGTCACTCAGTGAATGTCTATATAAATCGGATTTGAGCACTTAAGCCCCGGACTCACTGCAAGCGACTAGCAGCGATATCGTGACGACAGACAATGGAAAGTTAATGAAACTCAGTAGTCGAAACTAACGGTCGGCGATGCAAAGGGTACAGAGTTAAGCATACTGTATTTCAACTTCAGGGTTGGAGGATATCATTGACTGACAGATAACTGCAACCTTTCGAGTGGGAAATATATATTTATTAGAGAGGCAACCAAAGCCTGGAATGTAAACAAGCGGTTAATTTTCATCTACAGAGTGATGTGTGACGAGCGGATCGCTTGCAGTGTGTCCGAAGCTTTATGGTGGAATAAAAACATTAGTTTTGTCTACTCCTTCCATCCATCTTCATCCGCTTATCCAGAGTCGGGTCGCGGGGGCAGCAGCTCCAGCAGGGGACCCCAAACTTCCCTT
>JAODTR010007470.1:0-10255 GCA_025399935.1 Amblyopsis rosae | reverse complement strand
TATAATAATTTTTCATAGTGGGACTTCATCTTTTAAATTAGGCAAACTATGTTTAGTGTTTCATTTCCACTTTAAGGCAATGAAAAAAGTGTTCCTCATTTAGTACAATATAACTAAACTGGGATGGGAATTAATAACATACTGTATGTGTGCTGAAGTAATTTAAATGTAGAAAATATGTGCGTTGATTAGCTTCCTTAATAAAGATGTCTTGTTGAACTATCTGGAGCTTCTACCACTCTTTACCACTAGGTGGAGGCATTTGACATCAAATGTCTATATAGAGCTCATTGTTATTATAGACAATTATATCTAGGTGATACATTTTGATCCAAATAAGGGCTGTAAGTTTGAAAACAGATGAATAATCGTCATATTTACGTCATATTTTTAAGGATCTGATGATGATAAATGTTATATAATTGTCTGGGTACAGATATTAATGAGTTTAGTGGTGCTTTGATTTGTATTTAATTTGACAGTGCATGCCTTCATAAAAGTCTTGTTACTGGCTTTGACAGTAACATATATTTATTTCTGAAAGTCAACGCTAGTTGCGTATTTAGTGGAGGGACAATTATGTTGTAAAGCAGATCCGTGTTTAGTATTAGTGTAAAGCAGAACAGAGCCGTCATTCCATCAAGTCCGTTTTACGGGCATGTGTGTCTTTGCTGTGGGCGCGTCAACACTTCCGTAAGTGTACTAGATCCATGTTGGGTCCCTTTTAGCGGGCCATTTTATGGTCTCAGAGCGTTGTGAGCACGGCCATGTTGAACACGTTGTGTTCCGGTGTTATGGGATGTCTGTTGCACTCTCAGAACCCCCGATGCGGCTGACACTTACCGCACTGTAATTAAGGGTGTTTGTCGCTTAACTGCGTGGGAGTGTGTGTGTGTGTGTGTGTGTGTGCTCTCATGCTAACCTCCCTCCCACCCCCCCACCCCCCTCACCCCCCCTCCCACAGCCATACGTGCCCACAGAGGAGGAGCAGATGGCCCCCCTGCCTCCCAACCCCTTCAGTGAGCTGTCAGAGAAGGAGGTGCACGATGTGGACAGGAGGCACCTGGGTACTGCACGTACGCACACACACACACAAATACCATTTTGTTTGGCTTTAATTGATGTACATATAATTGTAAAGGTGTATGTCTCTACTGTTCAATGTATGCTTTATACTTTGCTGTATGATGCTGTATGCTACTTCTTGGCCAGGTCTCTCCTGAAAAAGAGGTTTTAATCTCAGCGAGATTTGCCTGTTTAAATAAAGGTTAAATAAAATAAATACACAAAAACACACATTACACAAAACGCACGCACACACACACACACACACACACCAACACACTCGCTCAGTCACACAGCTTCAGCCATGATCTCACCCACAGGCCTAACGAAGCTCGTTCAGAGTGACATGTTGCCTCTAAACGGCCTTCCCAGTGGACACCTCCTGTACGCTAATGCACTACCTTGGAATAAACACGCTCCTTGTCCCCTTTAGCATGAATACTTGTCCCTAAAGAGCACCTGTAGTCCTCATCGTTATCCACCCTCCTGTCGGGCGCTCACGCAGACACACATGCAGACACACACACTCACACAGAGGCTTGTGAGAGGACATCGATGCTAATCACGTTAGCCCCCCTATGCTGCTGCCTTTCAGGGAGGGAGAAATCAATCCAGTGTATATTGAGTGTTGTTTACTGTCTGCTGCTCAACCTGATGGACCATGGTTAGCCTCGTATGAATGACTGCGTGGAGGTCATGGGCGAATGTAGACCCTCTTTAGGGCTGCTGACCCTAACCCTAGCTTTTTATTTTATTATTTTAATTGTTAAGCAAAGTTTCAGCCCTTTAACATTCAATTTTGCAAATTTACACGCAGGTGAATATTTCGGAGGGAAATTTGAAAGCAACACAGAATGATTGAGACCCTTATTGCATAATATTCCATTATATTTTAAATCATCACCTCTTCCAGAATTTTGTATTTTGCTTAAGAGACATTTTATCCAGAAATTGGTGCATAAAAAGCACAAATTGGTGCATAGAAATTCACCAGAATGCAGCAGTGTTTGATGTTAAAATGTCCTGAGGGTAGACCCCCTGCTTAGCATGTCCACTCATTAATGTGTAAACAGAACTTATGCCATTGCAAATGCAAACATAGAAACATATTTATTATTGTTTATTATTGACTCATAGGCCTACAGTAGCATTGTGATTTAGACGTCTTTTATGCAGCCCTACAGATCACGTTCTCATTAGGGGCTGAGCACCCCTAAAGGTCTGATCCTAGAACCGCCCCCTGGTGGAGGTGCTCACACATGCAACAGCCGCACACACACATCTGTGTGGGTGTACGCACTAGGGCTGTGCAATTAATGGAATTTTTATCGTGATATCAACTTTGGCTACAAGAACTATATAATCGAGATTAAACGATTATTTTGAACATTACACTTTGCATAAACTCTTAATTTTGTCTTGTGTTCTGAATGACACGCTCATTTTCACGTTTCGCCCCTCGCAGCGTGAAAGTGAAAGATCAGCGTGAAAAGTATTGAGGGACATTTTTCACAGTTGAAGGTGCTATCTCTGTTAATTTGTTTCACTGTTTTAGGTGCATTAAATGTAACGTCTTTTCAAAGTCAATGACTAATCGTGTTAAATAATGGTGATTTCAATATTGACCAAAATAATCATGATTATAATTTTTTCCATAATCGAGCAGCCCTAGTATGCAAGCACACACACACACACACACACACACACACACACACACACACACACACACACACACACACACACACACACACGTGTGTCCTATGTTGGACCAGAGTGACAGATCGGTGAGACAGCATGTTTCCTCGCCCACCACATGAAGGGAACCGGTTGCTATGATACTGTTCGTAACTCCATGCCTCTCTAGTGGTCAATCTGGACAGAGGCTGTAGATGGATGCATTGGCTACACACTAGGGGTGTGCGGTATTGACAACATTAGATGTCGCGATACTGATCATGAAAACTGCAATATCGATATTCATTTCGATATTTTTAAACATATACATTTTTATGTGTTAAAAAATATCCTAATTTTTAACATTATTAAAAAAATATATATTCATAACATTAAAACAAGTTTATTTCAACATATTAGAGTGGTACAACAGTAACTCCAAGCTAGAGGAGGCATTCTTCTTCGCCACTAATGTTTCCTATTTAATCTCCGTTGAGTTGTTGTCTTCATCAGCAACACATACTAGAACACAACTACGCCACACAGCCAACAGACGCATCTTTCCACAAAACAACATATTGCTCTGCAACATTTTTGTTGTGATATTGTGCAACGTGATATTACGATAGCGATATTGAATCAACATATTGTGCACCCCTAACACACATGCGTGCGCGCGCACACACGCATGGCGTATACAGTACATGGCAACAGTTTTGGCGTGCGTTTATTAACTATAATAATAATGCTTAGCCTCCAGGGTTGGTAGTGACAAGTTGTACATGACTTAACAACTATACTGACAATAACTGTCAGTGTGTCAACCTGAAATAATTTAATATGAAAACGCCCTAGATGCCAAATGCCACAACACCTAATAAAATGTTATTATTTCGGTGCATTATCGTCTCCAACATTTTCCTCAACTCAAATATGAAAGTGTTTCTACTCGAAGGACATACAGCATGTTTTTGTTTTTAACATAGATGTCACAGTGCTTTTTATCTCGGAAAACTGTCGCTGTGCACCGAATGAGATTTCAGTGACGCCCTGAGCTAGCTAGCTGCGTGCTAATGAATGTGTTGGAATGGCGCGGCAGTGATACCCACACATACTAATTTACTACTAATACAGTGTTTGCACGACATGCTGGATTGTAGGTGTTTAGAGAATCATTGTGTTGCCTTACAGTTCACGAGGTCCACTTTGACAGCTGTGCATGTGCTGTTTCTAACACGTGTGTTACTGCAACTGTGTCTGTCTTTCGCCCCTGATCCATCACCCCCATCCGCCTGCTTCACTACCCACTCACCCCATCACCCCTGCCCTGCCCTGCCTGCAGATGGCGAGCTCGAGTTAACCTCCGACGATGGCTCCACTCTCTCTCAGTCTCTGTCTCTCACCCAGTCACTGCAAAGCACTCCAGCTAAAGAAGGTATCGTTCACTCAAGAGACAAGAGACTGGGTCGTTGTTCACTTCGTTTTAATTAACCGCTGTGTGTGGTAATAATGCTTAACTGTAAATGTACTGTATCGTAACTGCTAAATAGTGGGGGAAGGTAAGACCCTCAGTGTGTGTACCACATTGGAGGATGTGTACCCCATGAGAGAGACCACAATGTCCAACTTTTCATGTTGAGGTTGCTTCCTGTCTCTCTTGTGCACAAAAAAAATGCCCAAAACCCTCTCGAAGGACAGCGAAACTTGCAAGCCTTTGTCACGCGGTGTCCAAAAACAAGTCTACTGTTGTGAAGCACCCTTTGAAGTCCCACCACTCGTTCTTTGTGCTTCAAAATAGCCTAAACAGTCTGCAAAAGGCGCAGGATGCCCCGTGTCCTGCTTTTAACTAGCATGAGCTAGCTCACTGTGTCAGCTCACAGCTAGCTTACAGTGTGTCAGATTAGTAGGCCACCCCGGCACGTCAACAGTTGTGAAGGGACTTTAAAATGTTTCGGTAAAAAGGGGAACTGCCCAATGGGATATAAGTTAACGGTTTCTAATCTCAGAATGAGTAGGAGGACATTCTTTCTAGATGTGAAACGGAAGGACTGTTCAGTATCATATACACTCTAATCACAGATAACATTGGAGCAGGAATTCCTTTTTTTTTAAAGTTAGACATGCGACAAGCACGACAGTGCGTGTTGTAAGCGATGGAACCAGTTGAAACAACTCTATTCTAATGGCATAGGTCAGCATTAATCATCATTACGGTTAAATAAACTAAACATCTTTATAAAGTGGCTGCGCTCAGCCTTGACTTTTAAGAAGGCACTGGAACACCTTCGAGACATGCGTCAAAGAGATAATTGCTGTCGCTTTGTAAAACAAGACATTCAGAAGACAAACTAAGTTAAGTGGGCCAATTGGAGGTGATATAAATAACTAACAATAAAAGATGGAGGTCTTCTGCCTGCAGTCTAACTGACGTGGGGGGGGGGGGGGGGGGGGGGGTCGTGCCCCCCCCCCCCCCCCTTCCCCCATCCTTCCTGCACCCCGTAGAGAACCACAGTGGCCTGCTGAACGGGAAGGAGGAGCACGGCACCGTGGACGAGGAACTGTCCAAGCGCGTCAGCCAGCTCACCACCAACGTGGAGAACGTGGAGATCAGGGTGCGCTCCGGAGAGAAGATCTCGGAGGCGTTGTCCCCCGAGAGCTCGCCCTCAAAGTCTCCCAGCACCAAGAAGAAGAAGAAGTTTCGGACACCGTCCTTCCTCAAGAAGAACAAAAAGAAAGAGAAGGCCGAGGCTTGAGGATGTGGACGGCGGGGGGGGGCGTTGGGAGACAGAGAGGGAAACAGTCGGCCGTGGAACACCGCAAAGGGTGACCGTCTTCTTTTATGTTTTGGTTAATTATGTCCATCTTTTACATTTTAGTCTTTGTTTTTTTTGTCTTTTTCAAGTTTTAATTAACGGTTATGTACAAAAATAATTTTAAGTTTTAGTAATGATCTGGTTGTATAAAAAAAAGAGACGCTCCTACACCAATGTGTGAAAAGCCAATTACGTAAATGGGTTGGTAGTGGGTACAAGCTTGAAACATGCAAATATAGGATGAATTAATGATTAATTAATGTGACTATATCATGCTGTCCTCTATATATTACTTAAAGTAGTGTGAATTAAGCAGGAAGATCCTTCAACATCCTGAATTGAACTAGCTCATCCTTTGACTTGCTGCCTGGGCTGCTAACAGCATTTTAAACGGTCTTGAAGCGATCCCTAATCATTGGCCAAACCTCGACAAATCAGTGGTCCATTAAACTGAGCAAAGAATTATGTTGTTCATTTCTCTTTTGTTTTTATCATTTGCGATCTACTTTTGTGTACTCTTGTGCTCTCTGTACTGAATGGGGAACAGTATCGGAGGCCATGTCAAGATATTTTCACACTGGAAAACTGGTTTTAGAAAAGCAGCAATGTGGTTTGTGTTGATTTCTGTTCTCTGGAAGATGTGTTTTTTCTCCTTTTCCCTTTCTGACTAATCTAGGGCTTCATATTACGCCGATATTGCTGTTCAAGAGAGTCCTATTGGTTACTTTCGGTAAAATACAGGCAATTTTACATCTCAGATGAGATGACATCTCAAAAAATCCCATCAAGCATTTTAATATTTCCCAGTGTTTCCTTCTGTTCCTTATTTTCTGCCCCCCCTTCCCCTCCACCCATTTAAAAAGAAGAAACATAAAACCATAATGATTTCTCACCACGAATTAGGTTAGAGCACATCATCTCGTGTTTTAATGTTTGTAATATTTTTTTCTTCATTATATATTGACTGCAAAGTTTGGTTTTCGTAAACTATTTTGTACTCATTTCTATATTTACAGAGAATCCAAACATTACGCATGTTTTACGCTTGCTGCACGCTGAGGTGATGCCTGTAGTTTTTTCCAAATGATATCTAATCTGCAGATAACTATAACGTCAGATAAATACTGATGTATGATGTAACGGATGTATGAAAACTGGATATGTTGGCTATAGATTTTTACCTATATATTATATTTTTTGTGGTGCACTTTTTTTGTAAAATATAACACATTGTTGCAAGAAGTTTCATAGATGATGTGAGGTTGTCTTGAGACAACGTTGTGGAAGTTGTAAACTAGGCACGGCATTTGGGCATCAGTTTAGGAATCATAAAGTGTTTTCTGTCGGGAGTACCATATTATATTGCTGGCCCATGTGTAATTACTAGAGAATCGTGGGTCGGCAGTGTTTGTGTGTTTTGTTTTTGAAAGCCATATTCATTTTTGTCCTCGATATTTCGGTTAAGAATTCAAATGATCACCTGCTTGCTCTGGTGTCAAAGTAC
This sequence comes from Amblyopsis rosae, assembly GCA_025399935.1. Taxonomy (NCBI): domain Eukaryota; kingdom Metazoa; phylum Chordata; class Actinopteri; order Percopsiformes; family Amblyopsidae; genus Amblyopsis; species Amblyopsis rosae. The sequence continues at coordinate 3,199 of JAODTR010007470.1, read as the reverse complement.
TCTTTCTAATCCTCCCCAGTGATTGCATAGAGCATCCCTCTGGTTCCTGAACAGATCTTTTTCAAGCAGGTGCACATAGCTATACAGTACTATGTTTAATTTGACAATTACTCCCATTGTTGAACTGGAATTCCTTAAACGAGACATCTTTATAAGCCATCTGCTGGCCGTCCTGGTCACGTCTCTATCCGATGAACCATAGTTGACCCCTGTAAAACGTATGATGGTCGCCACGTATCCTCTCACACTACAGAGGCAAGACTAGAAACACATTAGCAAATGTACCAAAATCCCAGCTAGCAATGTGAAGTAGTGGATTTGGGTGGAAGGAAGGCAGGCAAGAGAGCTTTAACACATCTGTCACTGTGCTAAACTATTGCTTTTGGCTTCGGGGCAGGGAGCGAAGGTCAGGATTATTGAAAGGCAAATGAGGAGAGAGGGAGGTGTATCTGTTTGTTGTAGAAGGGAGAACTTGACATTAACACGCCATGCGTAATTGCATGTTTATTATTGCATTTCTCTTTACGGAATTTCTTTTTCTTCTTCTTCTTCTTCGTCCTCATCATGTATTACTGTATGCTTCCTTTTTCTCTTTCGGTTTACAAGAAGCAATAGGCTTTTTAGGAACCATTTTATGAGCATATATTTCTCTCGGATGAATTTAATTGTCCTTCTACTTTTTCGATCGTTTGCACCTTGTTTTAACTATTGCCTATTACTACAGTTTTAATTTCTGTTATTGCTACATTGTGACCTGTGAAAGTCCTGTATGCCTAAATGGATATCTAATGGAGTTGCTTTTAGATGTATTGCTAATCCGTGTAAATTCTAAAATAAAACTATTTTAAGAAATGGAAGCTCATTTCCCATGTCTGTACACAAAGACACATTCATTGACAATATCATCCCATTCCTCACACTTTTGAGTTTTAGCACATGCCATACCCATACACACATTTTTCATTTGTGTCCATATTGTACACTACAACAGAAACGGTACAACGCTCAAGTCTTGGAGTTATGTTTTCTTTTCCCCCCAGTGGAATGTCATGGAGAATTTCACAATTCCACATGGTGGTGGACCTTTGATGAATTGAAGACTTTAATTTAGCATAATGTTTGTCACAGGAAAATTATTTTTATGTACTGGTAAATGCACACATTTATTCAAGAAGCAGGACGAACAATTATAAATGGAGATGTGAGTATGCCAGATGTACAATGAGAGAACTAATTCAGGAAATGTAAACACTTCAGGAAATGTTGTCAAGGGGTGAAAAACCACTGCCAATTTCCTTTGACACGCTGATATACACATTGCTTGTATACGCTTTCCCTGTAGGAGGAATATAGGCATAAATGTGTGTGTGTGGGTCCACCCACTGTGCCTTGACTCTGTTTATCTTGCGATGCAAAACGAAATATGCAAACATCACATTGTGCTGGGTCTAATTGGCACATTGGCCTATAGTTGGAAATTACAGTTACTGGTTTCTTTTATCCTGACTTACTGTACTATTTGCTAACTGATGCTTAGCACGACACTTCTCAGAATGATGACCAAAAGATATAACTGTTCTAACAAATGTGGAAGTTCAGTTTACTGTATCACATGAATCACATTGCCATAACTGCTGTCCACAGGTTATCAGATTCTTTTTTTTATTTAATAAATTCAGACTCGGGCCAAATGAGAGCCATGGAATGAGTATTGAAACTATACTATACATTTATTTGTTTTGTTGTTCTCTTCATGTTTGCTTTAGAGATACTATGCATATTGCTTCTGTGGCTTGAAAATGCTTTTGTTATTATTAACCATGTCCTGGCATTGATGAATGTCATATCAATATACAGCACTTTATTTGAAAACTTTGCAGTGAACAATAGAACTGTGAGCATTGTGGTTATTTCGTATGTGTGTGTCAAGCATGGGATTAAAGGTTTCTGTTCACAACAGCAGTTATTTCCTCTAAATCCTCAATAGATGTATTACACAGACCGAGACTGCAATTCAACAGCAGTTAAATCTGTTTGCCCAGAACAGTTCAGACATTTTTAAGGAGAATATCTGAGGTAAGATTTACTATACTGTAGCATAGAAACCTTTGTGAACAATTCAGCAGCTGCAGTCATGTTGGCAAAATATGTCCTAACAAGCTGCACTACAATCATTAAAGTCCATTAAAATGACACACACATACAGAACTGTTGCATCATCTCAAGGGGAGTAAATTGGGATGGGGGGTCATGTCAGACAGCCAGAGATGCAGCATAGTGTTACAAGTGCCCTCCCCTCTGCTCTCCTCCTCTGCTCTCCTCTCCAGACAGCTCCATGCTGGGGATGTCACAAGAACAGTGCTCCTGCTTATGTCCAGATGGATGGGGGGAATATGTAAATCATACTGTTGTAGCTGTGTATGTTTGGCAGGGTCCTCGCGGATGCTCTTAAAAAGTCTTAGATGAGATCTTCTAAATGTAAGGTCTGAACATTTCTTAAAATGTCCACACACAAACGAAAAGCCAAAATGTCTTATTTTTACTGGACGTGTCGTGGTGTTACATTTCGAGCAGTCTCAGAGAGAAATTAATTTGCCTGTAATACGAGCGAGTACACGAAACGCTCATATAAAGCTTTTTTTTTTATAATTACAACACTTGTTTCTAATATAAATGGCTTATCTAGTTATTTAAATTAGGTAAATCTGCAATTAATTTAAGAAATCTTATCGAGAATTTCACTTACTGCACTGGCAGCCAAAATAGCTTGTTTAAATCATAAGAAAGCTCATAACTAATATATTTGCACATATTTGATAGGGTATTTTTTGCTGTGTATATTTATTTGATGTCAGAAATGGTGTAGATAACCTGGTTCTGAGGTGATAGCTCACCCCAATACTTCTGCTAAACAACCCTGCTATTCCTAATTCAACACCCACCATACTGTATATTCTGAGTAATGGCATCCATACACTCCCAGTGTTAGAACCGTGGTACATTACTGACTGGTACACAACATTAGGTCAGTTATAGGTTCTACCTCCAACACACCCCATGGGACTGAATTTACACCCTTTGCAGTACAAGCTGTCTGTGTTACATCCAACACTATCCTATTGAGGAACCATCACCTTATCGTGGTGGAGAGGTTTGTGTGTCCCTATGATCCTGAGAGCTGTGTTGTCTGGAGCCTTGT
>JAODTR010007469.1:10721-30978 GCA_025399935.1 Amblyopsis rosae | reverse complement strand
CCCCACTTCACCCTGAACAATGTCTGGCTCCCTCCCACCGGACCCAAAGTGTAAGAAGCCCCATTCAGGCATCCACACACCAGCCCTGAAGCTACTCCCAGACCCCCTCCCCCGGCCCTCCCCCTACCTGTGCGTGAGGCAAATACCATCTGTGTTTGTTCAGCAGCAAGACGACACTTAGTTAATGACTTTCCATGTAGTCAGTGTGACGCGTAGTCAAGGGAAGGGTGTGTGTGTGTGTGTGTGTGTGGGGGGGTTACCAAGGAGGAGCTATGCTGCTATGCTGTGGAGTAGCTGACTCAAGATAGCAAGATTAGGGGTTGCAAGGGAACAACATGTCAGCCTTCTTGCATCATGGAGAAATATTACAGTTCTAAAATACACTATTGACATTTGGTGGCACTGATTTGGGTGAATGAATAAAGGGACTGCTGCTTTCTTGGGTTCCAACAATACTACAAAACAAATCTGAGCAGAGTTCACATCATTGGAAAGATAGATGTGGATGGTAACCACCTTTAACACCAGCAGCTTCGATAGATGAAACTCTCAATTTGACATTTGTAAAGAAATGGTTTTAATGTTAAACATGCTATTAGGTTGCAAAATTCTAACGGGAAATCCATTAATATAATCCATTTTATATTATTATATCTAAACTTCCCCTTGTGCAACACATCTTTGCTTTGTACGTTTAATCTTTGGTTTATGGCGTTCAATTGTCCGCTACAACAAAACACGAACTGCTGTGACTCATTTTGAAACCTTTTGCCATCCAGGATTAACTATAAGTAGTAACTATAAGTAGGGGTATGTCATAAAACAAACAAATATGGCATTCAAGCATTGTATAACTTAAGATCTTGCTCTTTTAGTTAATTCTAAATTGCAATTGAACTTTTGCTAAACCCCAAACTCCCCTCAACATATATCCAGACATTGACACACAAAATAATCCATATTTTGTGAACCTGAACAGAATCAGTATTGACTTAATTGTTGTGCATACATTACTGTACTTTGTCTACAAAGCTAACATAAAGTAAAATGCAACTCCAGTTAGCAGTGTTTAATTTAATATATAGTTTTACCATATTTTAAAGTACATTGTCAGACAGTATCCCAGACAGGGATGAATACTAGTCTGAGAAATGTCTTAAGTATGCCTTAAATTACATTCTACAAAAAAGAATGCATTCACCAGTAGGGACAGATATTACTAGATATGTAGGCAAGGTAAAAGCATGTTTTGGAATAATAATATAATCATCGGGGATGAATATAGCACTGAGTTGTCAGTCCAGCTGTGGGGTTAGTTCATGGCAGCCGTCTCCGGAAGCACATAAAGACCCTATCTACAATGTTTTAAACATGAATACAGCAGCAAACTACTATGTTCTATGTGATATAGTAGTCAAGGTGTCCTGAGCAGAGTGTGTTGTGGTCCCAGCTCCCCTGCTCTTTGTTTACATAGCCTTGTGTGCGCGTTAGTGCATGATTTATTAGCACGTGTGTGTGTGTGTGTGGGTGGCTCACGAAACATTTGATTTGGTCTGAGATGCCGGTGCTCAAGCGCAACATCTAGCAACAGACAAAAGGCTCATGAGATGAGTGGTTTGGCTTGTTGGTGTGCAGTCTGCTACCAAACAACCCACCTAAAACGCACCCTATCTACTGAAAATCCACAAAAAACTGGTTTGCCATTCCAGTCTCTCTCAGTTACAACCCCCATCTTAAAAGGTATAGTGAAACATTTGTTTGTCACAGAATTCACCAAATATCTGCTCGTCGTCCACTAGGCGCCCATTCTACAGCGCACTGGCTCTGTAAACATAGTGGTGCAGACCGCACACAACAACGATATCCCAGCCTTCGCAATGCATTTCCAATGTGTGGGGCGGAGCTTCCTACCGTATGGCATATTAAGAGAGAGTTTGTTTTTGTTTTTATAACCCTAATTTCAAATATCAACAAGCTTTTGTCCTGAATGACTGAGTGTGACGGAGATCGTCCGTCCCCCTCGGGGAATTGAACCCCGATCTCCCACGCAGAGAGCGGACGCTCCTACAAGGCAGGCCAAAAACCCACGGGCCCTGGCCTGCGTCGCCAGAGCGTCCTATGAGGTGTCGGAGAGTGAGGATTAACACCGCACAACTACCTGCTGGCCACCGTTACATGAGTATACCTTTAATGTACATCTCACAAGACCCATGGCCACAGAGTAGCTGACCCTGAGCTCTCGCTGTCTGCACTGGAACGCACACCACATTGCCAGACCTGGTTCTGCTTCCATCATGTCTGGCAGACAGACCCCCCCACCTCCACCCCCTCCCAATGTGTCTACAGGGAACCAAAGAGGTTACATACATGCAGCCTGAAAGCTTACCTTCCTAATGACAATGCTAACCTTCTCTTGGTATAGTTAATTTGTTCGTTGCATTTTCGTCAATGGTCATTTGAAACATAGCGATGGCAAAAGCACCAGGAATGTTCTCTAAGCTTTGATTTTAACATTGAACCCTGGGATATACCCTTTATACTGCCTCTCCCCTTTTTAAAACAAGCTGTGGGACATGGTACGGCCAGCGACATCCGTTTACCCTACAAGCATGTGTCTTAGGGCTGCTCTGAATCCCGCGAGAGACACTGGGTTTGTTTTGCTTTGTGTTGTAGTGTCAGTGGTTGTATTTCTACTTATCTACATCATAATTCGCCAGCTGCGTGTTCTGTGTGCGCTGAAAACATAATCTGGTGTTTCTACGCAGCCCTGGCTCTGTAAATGGAAACACAAAGTCGTGCAGACTGCACAACAACACTATCCCAGCCTTGTCTTTCGCCTGCATGACTGACTCTACCTTCAAACGAAACAATCGACATGTAACGAACTGGCTACCTTTCAATGAAAGATACCCAAGTACAGCATGCTTCTACTTTCTAGAAACCTCATTGCTGTCCCATTATATGAAGGGACAGCCTCAGCTCTTCTGGGCCCTAGGCAAGAATAACAAAGAGTAGTGTACAAAAAGGTACATTTAATTCAATAAGCCTACAACTTTGGGCCTACACTTTACATACAATATGAAAATGATTGTGCTGTACATATTATCATCAAAGCAATACATAATAAGAATAGTATAAACAAGTTACTATTAAAGTATATACTGTAGTGTTTCATCCGTGCCACCCATGTTTCATTCGCCCTGACTGACGGGGACGAATGAAACAAAGCACGACTTGCATTTAAAGTAAAATTATACTGAAGCTGTTACGTATTATAACAAAATAGCACCTGGTATTTACAGAGCACACGTGAGTTGTTGATCACAACAACTATCTATTTATTTATGTTGGTAACATTATCTTTTAAAATGAGTGTTTCATTCGTCCCCTACTGTATATACATATTAAAGACATACATTATTCATGTTTTTGAGGTCGATGAAGGTTGAAAGAAACGAGATTCCCTCGGGCATCGGCCAGTCCTGTTATGTTGTTGGAATGCTTTTAATAGACACAACAGACACACAAGCACACAGACGCTTTCACATACACACTGGACTGGCTCAGGCTTGTTCACTGAAAAGGTATTCAAATTCCATGAACGCACTGGATCAATAATTCCAGCGCTGTAAAACAAGACATGATATCGATACTGAGATTCCCGCATGGAACCAGGCTCCTCCCTGTCCTGGAGCTGCAAACTAGGCTTGTAAATGCATCGCAGCTAATGTGTTTAAACCAAGGTAAAGGTGTTGAGGAGATCTTCGTTTATTGTCCTCACACGGTCACTTAAAAGGAGTGAGCGCGCGGCTTTGAGTGTGTTAAGTAACCACCCAACGTTAACAGAGACGAAAATGACACCGTAGCTCGACATTGGAGAAAAGACGATCCTATGACTGAATAAAACAGCTAAAGAAAGCCCAGGTCTGATGTCGACACGGTTCAGGTGTCCACACCGGCACAGCCTTGTAATGATTCACTCACACGAACACTTGTCTCGCTTGGATCGGATGGCTGTCTTCAAAGATAGAGTCAAAGAGCCCTTGCACGGCATGCATGAGCAGCGCACGGATTGCGTGTGATATACATGCCGTAGATTGCGATGTGGGTTCGTCTGAGCTGAATGCCACTGATATATGGCCATAGGAGCGACGTTTACCTTTGTTAAACCGTCCATTCTGTAGCTACAGCAGCGAGCGACCACAATATCGCATATGCTGGTGTACAGGATGAAAATAACACCTTGGTTGCACTATAAAACTATTTCTCGGTTAAAACTCCATTGCCGTGTTTTCTGAAAAACATGTTTTTGTTAAGTCTAGAAATCTGTTCATATTCTTTGATGGACCTAGAAATGGTAAAACATCACGGTGCTTGAATCTGATTCGCTATCACTGCATCATTTCTTTACAAAGCTTCCAAAGCACGGCGACTGATGAACAACAAGATGCTACCTGTTCCAAGATGGGTGATAGATAAGTATATAAATAAGTCGGTGTGTGCGTGGCGTGCGTACGTTCGTGTGTGCAAGTTACGCAGGACACCCAGCGTTCTGGAAGGTGTGCGATGGCTCGCCACGTTACCTGTGATGACATTAATGTCCGGGTAGGCGTTTTCACATAACTCCACGGCATAGCTGTCTCGCTCGAACGCCTCACGTAGCTCCTTCTTTACAGCTGCCGAGCCACAGAGACGGTACAGGCCCACCACCTGAAATGCAGCAGGAGCAAAAGTAGGTCAAATAAACAGTCAAAACGAAGCGGACATCTTTACAACCCCTATCGATCAAGTTCTGCGTCTACCCAGAGAACGAAAGCTGGACGAAAGCCAGAAGTACTGCCAGCAACAACCTGCCTGTCACAAAATAGCTTGTGAAACTCTGTGCCCTTGGGTGAAACGGTAATTAGGTGAATGTTTAGGACTTGATTCATCTTCATCTTAGGTGGATAAGTGGAGACACATCCAGCAACCACACGCAGTTCATAGCTGAAGCCCTTATTTAACTCATATGACCATGTCATGGGTGTCACTTTCAAGCTGGTTGGGCACAATGCTGCCATTTCAAAATGTACTCTTTTACAATGTTCTCTCTTATATGTATTATAATGTTAGTTATAGGCACTGTATAGGTACTTTTTTGTGTTAGCTACAAGTAAGCTAGTTACCAAGCTGTTCGTGCGCATTGCTATCTTGTACAGTGTTGAGGCTTTACAGTAAAAAGATGTTAGCACAAATGTATTCGTGGGCCTGACTTTATTGTTCATATGGTTGTAATATATAGGTTACAAACATAACATATCATTAGTTTTTCTTTGAGAGAAGAAATACATTATTTTCTATTGTACTGTGTATAATGACAAAAAAGATAACTCATTAATTTGTTCATTCATTCATTCATCGTAAAAGTAGCAGATTAAAAATAATGGTTTATCATACAATGTTTCTCTGTATGTCCCTAGTTACAACGAGATAATGTTTTACTAAATAATCTGTTTTTATTTATTTATTGTTTAAGTTCAAGTACTCAGTGGTTTAGAAGTTCATAGTCTAACAATTCATGTTGCGGTTAGACTACAGTTAAGTCCTCAATGTACTATGAATAGGCCTTGGCTCCTTATTGGAAAAGGTCAAGTATGGAATCAGAAGATGAAGCCACTGTTATTCTGGAACAGCCAACAGTGCACAAAATCAATACACACAAAGATACTGTAGTCTTACAAATACAGAAACAAACAGACAAGAATACAGAAGATCCAATAGTCAAATTAAATACAAGATGGGTTCACTGCAAAAAAATCCCTTCTAGCAAGCCAAATATTCTTAAATCTAACCAAATTGTCTTGTATTGAGCAACCAAATCTGCCAATGGGGTAAGAAAATTTTGCTTGACTAGAATTCTTAAAACTAGCATAAATGTCTAGCCACTGAAAGATAGAAATGGGCCTTAACATGTTCCTTTAGTCTTTCATACATATAATTAAATTATTAATTAGGAAATGGTGAAGAAGCAAATTTACCTTTTGGTCAATTCCAGGAATAGAACTCACAACCTTCAGGCTGAGAGTCCAACAACCAGACCACTACACTAGACTACCCTATACTATGTTGCAATGTGATAGTCTGACAGCTACGACAATTAATACAAACAGAGGACTTAACAAAAAATTTGCATAATTTCACAGGATTCTTAAATTTAGACCTTGTGTAAGCAGTCTCACTCTTAAAATAAGGGAAACAATTTAGAGCCTCTGCTGGGATTATATGCAAGCCATAGTTGTAGCTTTACTAGTTAAATCTAGATCAATATTAGATGGAATATCTTGTTAAGACCTACTTGGATACATTTTCTTAAAATTTTATTTAATTTCTAATGCAAAATATGCTTGATAAGTTTTCTTTTTAGACCAAAAATAAAACTAATATCCCAGAAACAAGGCTTTTTTACTGTGCAAAAAAAACGTTTTGCAGTGTTGAAATCCTGCATTTCATTCGTCCCAGAAGCTTTTGTGAAGATGCCGAAACTGGGTATTCCAATAATAACCCAGCTATCTTTTACTGTGTATTGAAAATATGGATGCCATTTTATAATAAACAGAAATATTTTTTAGAAACTCCCAACATAATATATATATATATATATATATATTATACCCTGGGTAACCCTTTTTATTTGACTCAACACAGTGCTGGCAGCTGTCCAATGAAATAAATAAAATACATATATTCAACATGGCTGTTTCACCAGAACGTTTTCATAAAGGCCATTTCCTCTAGAAGCAGATTGACACCCTGACCTCATCTGTTATGTAAACCAGCTCCAGCAGAAGCCAGCCCCAGCAGTTTTCCCTACATGTGTCCGGTATGTGGCCCGGCCGGCCAAGTGGCGTGGTCGCCATAGCAACGCGTTAAGTCAACGGGCCATGAATGGCGGGTGCACACACATCACGCACACACACCCTCGTTGCCAAGCAATCTAACCTAACGCATAGCTAACTATCTAGGAGAGATAAACTGGTTGGGCAGCGCTTTCTCTGGACATCGCGTGAGACGGGGGGGGGTACAGATTAGGAAGGGATTTGGCTTTGTGCAAACACCAAGTCACTGGGCACAATGAACAACAAGTCCATTCAGAAAACAAGAATCCTTCTTCCTTTAAGGCCAACAGCCGAGTGAGCAGAGGCCAGCCCTTGGCCAGGAGGCTTTCACGTGGGTCTTAAAACAACCACAGAGTCAACATCACGCGTGGCCTCTGCTGCTAAGGTGCTAATAACGCGCCTGTTTGGGCCACGCTAATCAGCGCTTCTTCAGAACAATATGTCACACGGGCGACTTGTGCTGAACGTCTGATATACAGGCCTCTGTAAGGATGTCCGGACTATCAGGAAATGAGGCAGTAGATTTCATTGGCTGTTGGTATTGTCACTCACACAAGTGAGCACACAAACACGCAAACACACACACACGCAAACAAACACACACACACACACACACACACACACATGGCTGATGAATGCAAGTGGGCAGGGCTATTGGCAGAGGAGTTGAGGAATCTCCGGTATTTCACTGCAAAAAAAGCTCTCCAAATCCTCCACCATAATGCACACAAAGTGGGAATTAGGCAGAAGGAAGCTGTAGGAAGTCAAATCATTTGTAGAGAAATGTTTGTTTGCCACGGTAACTGAAGACAGAAAGACGCTTCCTTTTATATAACTTTTTGTTGTTGCAACTAGCAGCTTATTGTTGTTCCAATGTGAACGCCCAACCCTTCCTAGCGTTTTCTATTAACTTAACATTCCTCAGTGCTCTAAACATGACTCAGCCACCTCTGCCTGGACGCCATCCAAGAGAAGGTGACCCCGCGTCAGATTAATTATTAACGGGAGAATGCTCCCCTCATACAGTATGTGCCTGACTGGCAGACAATGTGTATTCACTTCTAACTAACTAATTAACTAAGCTTTGGTGGTGAAAACCTCAGATATAACTGATAATAACACAAACTCTGACACACATTATCTCCAGTCTATTCAAGTTTGTTTCACAACCGTGCAGTGCCTTAAAAAGCTCACTAGAGTCCTCGGGGGCATGCTGTAATCATTTGTAAATTAACACCAGCATGCATTAGGTTGTGTGTGCGTGTCGGTTGAATTCCAACAGGATCTGGTGTCAGTCCAACCATTACACTGCAACGTAACCTGACATGCCAGAGGAATTGTTGTCACAAGTCCATCTGGGGAGCTGTACATTGAAACTGTTTGAGAATGGCTGTACTTTCAAAAAAATACTTGGCAGTTGATTGGATGAACCACCTGGTCGTTTTTGCTGTCGGCACCATGGTCGGCACACCTAAACCAGGCCCGTACAGCTATAAACATGACGCTGATTGGATAGCCAGGCCCGTATAGCTATAAACACCACGCTGATTGGATAACCAGACCCATATAGCTATAAACACGATGCTGATTGGATTACCTCGCCCGTATAGCTATAAACACGATGCTGATTGGATAGCCACGCCCGTATAGCTATAAACACGATGCTGATTGGATAACCATGCCCGTATAGCTATAAACACGACGCTGATTGGATAACCATGCCCGTATAGCTATAAACACGACACTGATTGGATAACCAGGCCCGTATAGCTATAAACACGATGCTGATTGGAAAGTTCAGATGCTTCTCGGCAAAATTCAAAATGATTTCGAGGCTTTCCAGACTGATTCTCACGGCAAAATTAAACTGAAGCTTGCGAGATCAGGTTGGTCTCGCGAGGCTACCTGCAACCTAGGGGAGTGATATTTTACACAACAGAGAGCCATTAACTGCACTTTAAATGGCCAATGGAACCAAACAACTGCACATACAGTATAGAATCTCACTAAAACCGAAGGTTTAGCTAACTCCGTCCTCGGTGTACCCAACAGACTGCACTTACACATTAGATTTTTAAAAGGAGGGCCGTGATGTATCTCAGACGAGAAGCATTTCATTTTTTCTTCCATGGAAATGCATTATAATGCCCAATCTTGCTATCAATTCTAGACTCTTTGGTTTACATGAGAGATGTTTGAGCAATGGTGGGCGTATCTATTTTCTATGTGAAAGATCAAAACAAGTTTGGAAATGTTTAGAAAAATTTGTTTAGTCGACGAAAAATTTATTTTATATGGTTTAATTGAAGGACATTTTATTGATGATGAAATGTATTATTATGGGAGATTGTATGTATGATCAAAAGCAAATTGTGGAAGAGCAAAGATGTCTCTAGCACAGACATTTCTATCCTCGGACACGGTGTGTAAACAGATAATTACAGAATTGAAGAGACGGAGGACTTTAGATAAAAAGGGAATATTGATGGATGGAAAATCCTTAGTTTTTTATGTAATTATGTTATTTATGTAAAAGTGTGTGTGTGTGGGGGGGGGAATTGTGTGAGAGAGAGTATCTTTGGAATCAGCGTCTGTAATATTTTCTACGTACATTTCTCAATAAAAGCAAAACTGTGTTGGTTTTATTTAACCTAGCTAACGGGCCTATTTACATGTTTACATACAGTTAACTTACTTTCCAACTATAATGATGAGCAAGAAGGCACTATGGAGATTTCAGAACCAGAACCCCCTTCTGATTGGCCAAAACGGCTTTAGATGGTAGGATTATATTCCTGGCTGCTGGCTTGGCGTGCTGTACAGGTTTACAGCGTATCTTTGTGTTTGCGTGTGGAGTTGATTCTTTTTTTAAACATGCAGGTGGAAGGAACCCCGTTATAAAGTTTAGCAGTGTGGACATGTGTGGCAGACAGGGCAGGGTCCCCCAGGACCAGGGATGCCACTACATTCTGGTATACATCACTGACTTGACAGGGGAACTCTGTGGTGGCGCAGACGTTCGCCCCATGACCCCCTCCCCCTTTCCCAAAGCGGTCGCCCAGGAACACTGGCCAGACACTTTCACAGACGCTGTCTCAGGGCTAATTAGGAGAAACGAGAGCTGATCCCCCCCGCCCCCCATCTCTGGGCTGTACTACTACGCTTCAAAGAGAATTTGTTTGGCGATCACATGATACGTACTCCCCCCCTCCCTCCCCCACCCAGCCCTTTTGTCAACACAGCTCTCTTTAACTCTTGGCTTCCTTCAACTCCTCCTAACTGCAGTCCTCAAGCACTTACAGTACATACGTCAGCCCCCAGAAATAACCATCTGTAAGAGCACAGCAGTGGTAATATAATCATCAACCACAACAGCGTATTAACTTTGCTAAAGACAATTAAGATGGATTCAAATCGTAATAAAGAGCACCACCTTCCCCACCAAGCCAAAATGATCCCTTTGGAACATTTATTATAACCCGGACAAAGGATCAGAAGCGCCACGTCGAGAACAACTGCCCTAACTCTCACGGGAGAGCGTGTGGTACAAAACAAACAAACACAAACCGACCTCCCCGGGACAAGAAGCAGAGGCCCATGGGCGGCGGCAGCGATGAACACTGTATCCCTCTCTGCTATTCATCCCGTCTCCTCATTCAGCGTTGGGATCGCCCGCAGGATGGAGAAGTATTCTCTCTCCCCCCACCCTCTCTCTCTGTCTCTCTCCCTCTCACCCTCTCTCTCTCCCCGGTACACATCGGCCTTTAAAACCCCACTCATGGGTTTTGTTAAAGCAACCTTGAAGACCTGAATCTTACACTTCCAGATCACCGTTTAGGTTTTGGAAACAATATTGTGTGTCTAAAATCTTTAGAAAACAAAATATTTAACACCTGCTACAGATACGTTACAGTGCTAAAGTGCAATTGAACCTTGTGTTATACACATTATTATACTTTTATCATACTTTTTTCTGGTTTGGCTTCCTATATTTATTTATGTTCTCTTTATGTCTGGTTAAGGGGGTGTCACTTGTTTCCATGAGAGATGTGGGCCTTTGCAGCCCTTTGAGACTGCAATGTGACCAAATTGTAAATGGACTGCATTAATACAGCACTTTTCCAACCTTCCGGACACTCAAAGCTTTTCAAAGGATAGCCTCACATTCACCCTTTAACACACACAATCACACACCGCTGGTGGTGTCAGCCATGCGAGGTGCCATGCAACCACCGGGAACAGTTAGGGCTCGTTCATATAGTCTATGCAAGCTACATGGAAGCTATCGCAAACACAGTGCTGAGCGCGTACATTCAGCACATAGAGAACACCTGTCAGTTGGTGCATTGAGCCTTTTCAGAGGAAATGGCAGGCCTGATGAGCCTGCCATTAGTAGGCATTGCGTTACAAAAATGAGGACAACACATTTTGCTACGCAAGTATGCATCAAACCTTCCTTGCATAGCTCGATGCGTTCGCATAACTTCGTAAACAAACCATCCCTTACGGTTGTCTTACGGTGTCTTGCTCAAGGACACCTCGACACTTGGCTAAGGGCTGAGGGCTATATCAACTTGACATGTCTGGTATAAAAGGGTACTACACTACTCACCAAGTGCATTGTGGGTCTGGCTACACCAAGCTAGCAAGGACCAACAGTTTGTGTGTCACGTTACTGCGGCGACTCACCTGGCAGCCCCTCTTCTCTATCTCGCCGATGCACTTCTCCACGAGCAGCGGTACGGGCAGCCCCGAGGCCTCCCGCTCCACCACCCGCCAGGCCTCCACGCCGAACACCCACGGCTCTCGGTCCCTGCGCGGCCCGCCACCGTCCACCGAGTTCTGCCACTGCTCCATCAGGCTGAGCTTGACGTAGATCAGCCCGCATGGCTCCAGCTTAACCGCCAGCTTGTGCTGCCCTTGCCCCCCGCGAGCACGGAACAGCGGCGGCAACGCCACGCTGCCGTGGCAACAGACGCGGTGTCGCCGCCGCGGCGCCGGCTCCCAGCTGAACACGGTCAGTTTCAGGTGCTGTGCGTTCTCCAGCTCGATGTTGAAGGTGTGGTCCATGTCCAGGAAGGAGGCCCGGCAGGGAAGCAGGGCCGTGCGCGCCTTGTTCACCTGGTCCACCTGGATGGCGCAGTAGACGTCGCGCGAGTCGGCGGCACGGGGCAGACGCAGCTCCGCGGCGCCGCATAGGTGCAGGCTCATCAGGCCCGACACGTGCTGGCCGCACTTGGGCTGCTCGCCGAAGTTGTAGTGGCGGAAGGCATCCGCGTCCAGCTCCGCGCCATGGTGCTTGGAGGAGGAGGTCGCTGTGTCCGTCGCCGCGTCGACCGCGCCGCGCTTCGCCGACTTGGCCACCAGCTCCGGTGAGTCGCCGTCACTTAGGTAGCCGCCTTTGCTGGCCGATTTTGAGACGCCGGCGCTGCTACCGCTGCTGGTGCCACCACTGCCGCTCTTCTTCTTGCCGTGGCCGTGCTGCGCGGACACGCTGCTGTCCAGGTGGTAGCGCCAGATCACGTTCCGGCTCGCCGCTGCCGCCGTGGAGGGGCTAGAGGAGCGCGGGGGGCTCGGGGGCTCCGGACCGCCGCTGTGAGGAGGGGGCACTCGGCAGTCCGGATGGCCGCCGCTTCCACCATTGGAACCGCTGCTGCTCGACGGCCCCTTGACGCTGAGCTTCCGGCTGAGCTCGGGCAGCTTCTTCATCCTCATGGAGATCTTGCGGACGGTGCGTGGGGACTTGATCTTGTCGGGGAAGGACCAGTTGATGGAGCTGACCTTCTTGGCTGGGCTTGGGCTGGAGGGCGACGAGATCCCGGCCGTGCCGAACAGGTCGGGCCCGTCTGGAGGAGGGACGACATGATTGGCAGCAGATCAATAGGACGCCTTTTGCATTCTTTTGTATTATCTATTTAATTTTATTTGGAAGCACTTCGTGATTTTTATCTGTGATATAAATAAACTTTACTTACTTATGTCATGCCGGCGATTAAACTTGGTTTAGTAAGTTAGTAGGTAAGTAACGTTTATTTGTATTGCACTTTTCACAGGCAGGAGCCACAAATTATTTGCAGTAGCAACAATACAATAGCCAAAGCAAATAAATAGAAACATGCATTAAACGATAAAAAGTACAATACGCACAGTAAAATACTCCATAAAACACATAAGACAAATATAGGTGCAGCAGGCAAAGAACAAACAGACTAGAGAGAGTCTTCCGCTGCCTTTCGTAAGAGGCAACAGAATCCTCCACACCTTATACTGTAGCAGTGGGCAAAGCATTCCAGATTTTGGTGCCCTAACTTGCAACGAGGTGACATCTTTGTGCGTCCACTAGCACCCTTGGCGACAACATTAGGCTCTCTTTATTCTCTCTCGTGCTAAATTTCACCGTATTACCGAGACTTTGCTTTTCCGGAATATTGTATACTGTTTGTGGGGGTCCGAGAGCCGCTTGTAAAATGCGTGAGACTCCCGCAACAGTTTGCATATTGAATGTTGGAGCTCAGCCGGAGCCCAGCCCCTATGTACCGAGCCCAGCCCCCATGTACCGGAGCCCAACCCCTATGTACCGGAGCCCAGCCCCTATGTACCGGAGCCCAGCCCCACCCAGCTCCGGCCCATTTTCTTCCTGGCTACAACCCTATAATCTCGACCACGCGGGTCTTTGGATTAGTGCGTGGGACCAAAATGCATTAATGAGAGCAGGAGCTGGAGCACGACAACAAAGTAGATCTGATGCATGTGCCTTCTGTCATAGTATAGTCATTCATTCACCTCAATCTGACTGACATGTCAAAATGAGTTTCTCATTCTCATATTAACTTGATCAATTCAGAAAACTGGGACTAGGCCTGATGTCGCTAAACCGAAAGCCAAGAAAACCGCCAAAACTGACTTCCTAGGATGAATATACGTAGGTGCATCCATGTATACAGCACCGTTAGCAAAGACATCAGGGGTTCTGTTTGGGTCTAGACTTATACTCACTATTCATGTTGTAAACACATCCATTTAGAGTGGGCAGGTAGAGCCTAACTGGCCATCTAAGATGAGAAATTATAGGGTCTAAACCGCTTTGGTGGAATGCTGTATCATCGCTTAGTCTATAAGGGTGTACACACACTAGGCCCAGTCGTCTTGAACCATGCCTTGAACAGCTTTTGCCGACACTGCTCACTTGGTTATTTGATACCCACACGTCAGTAGACAGTTTTTGTTGTATCCAGTTGCTCCTGAATACTCTCGTCTGCCCTAGTCTCCAATAAACATTGCACTTATGCCGTAGACCAAAGTGTTCCCTTTGCCGCCATGCTGCTTGTAATGAAACAACTGTTGCGTCAATTACTTCAGTTTCGTTCTCGGGCATGTCTATGTTCACACTGATGCGTACCGCGCTCGAGTCCAACCAAACCGTGCCCTGGCCCACCTCTTTCAAGTGGGCTATGGCACGGTTAAGTGTGCCACTCCCGGGCACAGTACGGAGCGATCACACTAGTCAAACAAACCGTACTTTGGGGTCAAACGACCTCTGAAGATTGCATCCATATAGCATCCACCAAGATTTTTGTGTTTTTATAATTTTTATATAAACTGCAGAATGGTGCCAAACGTTTAAATCTATCTATCAATAATTACTCTCAGGTAGAGTAGTAGATTATTTATGATAATTTTAATAGCACTGGCTATGGAGAGTAGTAATGTTTCACATGGAGATTTTCTTTTAAAATGTAATGACCATGCAATATTAAACATGTTGTGGAGCCTGATTAATAACTTCTGTGTGTAATATGTAATGCACAATATCTACTGTTTATTTTGAAGGGGGAGCAGCTCATGATTAGAGGAATTTGTCAAATGATTGGACTCCTGCTACTTGCCTGATGGGAAGCCACGGCTCATTTACAACAGAGAAACATGAGCTTTACCCCCTATGGCTATACCCCTTCTAAACTCCGCTAATAAGATTTCCCCCTTCATTAACCTGCCTTTTATTTTTCCAGAAATTCTTTGCTCCATAAGGAGCTGGGGCTTGCCAGGACCTTGTGACTTGATAGGAAGGAATTAGGCTTCTGTACAGAGTAGAGTCTTGCCACAGCCTTGGGGTTCACGAGTCAGAAAAAGTAAAAAGAAAAATACTTATTATAAATAAAAACAAAATTGCAACTGCTGACACTATTTTGACACTGCGTAGACCTGTGCAACCAACCAATGGCATGCAGAATGTGCAGTATGTTGTATAACTAATCAAATTACTTTAGTTTTTGTCGAGGCAAAATGATGGAGAATGGGATTGGGGGTGGGGGGTTGATTCTGCTGACAGAAGTGACAGAAAAGGATCCAGAGGAGAAAAAGAAAACTAGAGCTTTGTCTGCCAACATCGCGGGTGCTTTTTCCAGTCTGGGGGCCGTAGTGCTATTCTGGAGACGTGGGTCTCTGCAACAGGATGGAGGGTGTGGTGGGGCGAGGGGGGGGGGCAGGCAGATGGGGGCGTGGAGGGGGACAAAGGCACCCCTTGTCTTGGTACCCAGTGCACTGACTGGCTAGCTGTAGCTGGCTAGCTGCAGCTAGCGCACGGATGAAGCGGCCTGTTGTCTTGTGTGCCGATCCGTGTTTAGCCTTTTCCCTCCTCGCGGTGCTCAGTGCACTTCCTTCTCTCAGCGTCCTGCCAGTAATATACTCAGAGCCTCTCTCCAGGGGAAGTGGGCGGAAGGGGCTGGAGGCACTTGAACCACCAAACAACATCTCAAGTGGGTGGGGTTGGCGAGGCCAAGCTGGTTTTCCAAAGTCACGCTCCAATTTACATAACTTACCTTTACAGCATCTGGAAAATGTTACACTGATGCTTTTCTACGTGCATATTTAAATAATGAATATACTGTTAACGTGGATAGTCGTGCAAATAAGCCAGGACTGCCAAATTTGAAGGCTGCCTTGGTGTGAGAATCGGTTAAGATTGAAGAGGGGCACCAGGCTCGCATGCAGCTGGGTGACCCCTCGGGTGGAAGAGCAGGTCACCATGCCAACAGAGCATTCGCTAACATCCATAGCTCCCATTGGCAGCCGTATATGTCGCTTTGCCTGTCGGGCTATATAAATAAAATTGACTTGACTGGGTTTTAGGGTTTTAGGGTTAAATGAAATTCCCAGGTCCTCTTAACGGTATAGTCCGTAATTGTACATTCATTTGACAATTTATGTCAAATTCAGCTTCTTATTTCGCATTAAAGGTCCAGGTGATACCTGCACATTTAGCATTACTGGTATTACCAGTAGACTTCTCTGGATTGAGAGAGAGAAACTACTGGATCAGTCTTTAACCAATCGACTGACTAACTGACTATTGTTTTATCTAGATGTACCACCGTTCCGACATCTAGCGACTTTCAGCCCCCTCCCCACTGGTCCCTGATCAGTCCACCAGCCAGAGTGGCTGACCGGGGTCTCGACTCAATTAACCTCGGCGAACACACTGAGCACACAGCAATAGTCGGGCAGTGGCAAGCTACGCCCCCCCTTTCCAATAATAAAGGCACCAGCGCAACATCATAGCCCCCTTTCCTAGCCAGGGCACCCCCCCGCGGTGCAGGCATTCCAACCGTAGCCCTAGCAATGGAGTGTCAGCTAATTCCCCCTCAGGCTGTAGCCGGTATGGCCTGCAAGCATGTGCTGACTGCCCGGATCAAAACAACCGAACAGAGAACTGTTGAGCATAGAGGACACTGCTTTTAATGGACAATTCTGTGAATATTTGCTCATGGCTATGGGGCCATTATTGTAGTAAAGTAATTACAAATGCTTGTAATGACTTGTGCAACTGTATCTAAATCCGTGTGTGCGTAATAAGATTAGTAAATGTGTAA
Organism: Amblyopsis rosae; assembly: GCA_025399935.1. NCBI lineage: Eukaryota > Metazoa > Chordata > Actinopteri > Percopsiformes > Amblyopsidae > Amblyopsis > Amblyopsis rosae. The sequence goes on along the minus strand of JAODTR010007469.1, from coordinate 14,234 downwards.
AATAATCGAAGGCATTTGCATATTGCTGTATGTTGTCTGTTGGAGCAAAATACTTTTTATTCATTAATATGGACCTTCTGAGGGAGAACACTGTGGTGTTGAAGGGAGAGGTGTTTTTGTTTTGATGTTGGGTCAAAATACTAACAAGCTTTCCCCAGAATGACCGACTCCACCTTTAAGTACAGAGGATGTTTATGAACACCTGCTATGAGAGCGTACAGATACCAATCAAAGCAAGGTCCCCTCCTCACAAGCTCTTTGGAGCTGCTTGTAATTTTGCGTTAGTGTTTTATTTTGAAACAGGTTTTTAGTAGGTTGGCGTAGAACATTTACTACAATATGTTGGCTAACCAATGAGCAACGTATGTTGGCCGGACATCTGAATCCAACGTGCCAGCTCTACTCAATGTTGTGACTTTCCCAAAAGTTCAACATTTTAATTCTCAATTTGAGTTGAACACAGGGCAGACCTCCCATGTAACGCTAGCTGCCATGGCTAATTCTAACCGACGCTAACCCACCGAAGCTGCCGTGTCCTCCCATCTACCCTGCTTGGATCCAAAACAACACACAGAATTAGCATTCTGAACGCTGGGCCCAAGTACGACTGCGACAGGGGACGCACTTTCCTCACAACCCCCCCCCCCCCCCCCAATAGTCCATCAATCATCAGCCTCCATACAGACAGAGCATTCAAATGAACAAAACGCCAGTCAATAGGCAGCACACGAGAAGCCTAGCGTGTATCCGGTGAGGGTAAGAGAGGCAACGAGCGGGACAGAGGGAGCTCTCAGCCTGATCGAGTCGCAGACATCTGTGTTGCTTCATTAACTCAGCAGGCACTTTTATCTCCAGTCTATTTTGAGCTCTGAAAGGCTGTTTGAGGTTCAGCTAAGTGGAGTCTGTGCTTGGTCATCCACAAGAGGAAAGCATATCTGAAGAGGGTGCATGGCAGCTGCCAAAGGGTGGTGTGGACCAATGGAGGGAAAGACAAGTCCCATTTCATTTAATAATGCTCTTGTCCAGGTCATCTTAAAGGTATAGTCCGTTCTTGTACATTCATTTGACAATTTATGTCAAATTTACCTTCTTATTTCGCATTAAAGGTCCAGGTGATACCTGCACATTCTGCATTACTGGTATTACCGGTAGACTTCTCTGGGTACAATTAGGCTAGTTTTGATTGGCTGTGTAGCGCTATTCCTTCTCTAGCACACCAAGACGCCTTGGGTCACGGTCTGATCCTAATCCCTGAGGGAAAGCATTTCGAGGACCAAGAGTTTATCTGCTCTGCACGTGTTGCAACAGAGCGAGTGGGAGCCTTGAAGCTAACTTGCTGTTTACCAGGTGTCAATCACGCTGGTCTTTCTCAAGGAGGTTTGCCCACATGAGATTTTTCATTCAGGATTAGAAAAGCCTGACCTTTAATAAAAACGTTATTCCAAATGATGTCCATAGTAGAAATTAATAGAACATTTCATTACAGTAATACTTTTCATACTAGAGCAATAAAAGAACAATTATTCCTCCCACAATCAATGTAACCTAAGCGGTTTAATTTATGGTAACTGCTGTTTATTCATTTACTAACATGTTTTATCTGGGCTTATCATTTCACGCTGGCCTTAAATAGTAACAAAACAAAGTGGTGAACACCGCTCGTATCAACTCAGCTGTAGCACTACGCTTTGCTTCACAATGCATTTCGATGTGTGAGTTGCCGCCACGGAGGACCGCGGAGCGATACGGTTTTGAGCTCATAGTTGACTGACTGACCCTGCCTTTAAGTTAGCTAAGAAGCTGTGCTACACATGCAGAACCTGACGCACATTTATTAAACTGAACCATCTGGGAAGTTCAAACTGAAAAAGGTGGACACTTCCACAACACACGTGTGATAGCGAGCCATGGTCCAACCCCTACGAGGCTGTCCCATTAGCCTAACTAGCCTTGATATACTCACAACAATGAGTCCTTGTCTACTACTGTGATATTTGTATATATAGTATAATATTACCATGTGTGTGTAGCTAAACAATCCAGGCTCACTTTGTGGAAAAGAGAACAAGCTGCTGTTGCGTGCCACAGTAGTTAAAGGGCAGTTAAAAGTGATAATTATGGGCCTTAGCTCAAACGGTTAAAGCTAGCATGTTGCCACATCAGAGAAACAAAATTGTTAGCAAGAAAAAAAGAAACAAACAGCCTAATAAGTGACAGGGGCCCGTACGCTAGCTGTCTCGTCTTTCACACTCTCGGAAACATCCACACACACAAGCAGATTAACAGCACATTCCACTGCTTTTACCAGCCATGCTGCTCACTCTTGTTAATGTATTTTGTGGCTACACAAGAGAATGGGTTTATTAAACAGGGAGAGATAGAAATCACTCTGTTAGGAGGTGAAACACATCGACAAAAGACCCCAGGTTGCACGGTTAACACTGAGAACAAGTAAGCCTAGATAGGTCTTTGATCACAGCTAACACATTTCCAGCTCTGATCCGTCTCGTCAGCAATGCGTTTTCGCTTCGTCCTCTGCACTGCGTCCTATCCCGCCGGCAGCGTGTCAGCAGCAACAGCGGCTTGAGTTTTCGCTGAGTTTCCATAGCAACAAATCAAACAGGAATTAGTGTTATCTGATTGGCTGTTGATCGCTTTCAGAAGCGTCTCAGAAGCATCTTTTGTCAAAGATAGAACTGCCGCCTATTTTTAACGGAGCCGAGTGGAGAGACGCTCCTGAGACTCTTTGGTGGTTCACTTGCATTGACATCAGCTGGAATTCCCTACCAGCTGATGTTGGGGGTGCTAGTACTGTTTCAACCTTCAAAATCAAACTAAAAACATATTCGTACAGTGAGGCATTTAGTTAGCAACAGTAAATGTTCCCCTCTGCTTAGGGGCCTAAATGGTTTTTACTTTGGGCTCATTTTGTGTAGTTTCTTTCTCTTTCTACGAATTTGGTGAATGGGAGATGCTGTCACGATCCTGAAGGCTGTGTGGATGGTGCAGCTCCGGCGCGGTGATGTCATCATGGAGAAGTTGCTGCCTTGGACAGGACAGCGTGTCAATGGCATTGTTCCGTGAGCTGGGAAGAGAACTGTGCGCAATGGATCTTTGGTCATCTCCTGCTTACATAAACATGGTCCCGGACAATGTGGGGATGGCTACCGCTGCGAAGCCATGTCTCCAATACAGGCAAACGCAATGGTTGTTGAGCGGTCGTGGTCGTGCCCAGTGCTAGGATACTTCCTCTGACCAGGGACTCCTGTGGGTTCTGTCAGTGACACTTCCTCTGACCAGGGACTCCTGTGGGATCTGTCAGTGACACTTTCTCGGACCTGGGACTCCTGTGGGGTCTCTCAGTGACACTTCCTTGGACCTGGGACTCCTGTGGGGTCTCTCAGTGACACTTCCTCAACCTGGGACTCCTGTGAGGTCTGTCAGTGACACTTTCTCGGACCTGGGACTCCTGTGGGGTCTCTCAGTGACACTTCCTTGGACCTGGGACTCCTG
>JAODTR010007469.1:0-10621 GCA_025399935.1 Amblyopsis rosae | reverse complement strand
TGGGGTCTCTCAGTGACACTTCCTCGAACCTGGGACTCCTGTGGGGTCTGTCAGTGACACTTCCTCGGACCTGGGACTCCTGTGAGGTCTGTCAGTGACACTTCCTCGGACCTGGGACTCCTGTGGGGTCTGTTAATGCTACAAATAACAGACCACTCTTAATTAATTACCTAACTTACAAAACGCTTTACATTTCTCTGATGAGTTAGTTCTTAAGTACGGCACAATGCGAAACATACTAAAGTATTATTGCTAAATCTTGTTTGCCTACCATCACCTATTGCATCTCACCGTCCTGGAGGGGTGGATTCCTCTCTCTGTGGTCCCTTCCCAAGGGTTCTTCCCTTTATTTCCCCCATGGGGTTTTTAATGGAAGTGTTTCCTTGCTCGGGGGGAGGAGCAGGTTAAGGGGGTGTTGTTTGTTTCCATGTGAAATGTGAGCTGTACAGCCCTTTGAGACTGTAATGTGATTAAGGGCTGTATAAATAAACTTGACAAGAGCTCTGTGACAGAGCCGGAACGTGACAGAGACGAGCCCGGTGTAAATTGGGATAGATATAATGTAAACATTATATAGTCACAAAGGAAGATATAGATTGGATATTGATCAGATCAGCCTTTGTTCTTACTTCTGGTGAAAAGTGAAACGAATATTCATATATACTGTGTGTGTGTGTGTATATATATATATATATATATATATTGATGTGCAGACATCAATATATATATATATATATATATATATTGATGTGCAGACATCATAAACAAAGATATATACATACAAATGTAATATTTGGTTGGTGCCAGAGTGGCCAACACAACTACGTTAGCTGACTTGCTACAAATGCTGGTTGAAGAATGGGATGCCATCCCACAGCAGGGTGACCATGGTGACCAGCTTGAGGAGGAGGTGAGCTTCTTCCACACACTCCTGACGCTCCTTGCTCTTGTTAAATTAATACATTGTTACCAATCCACCAAACAAGGAAACAGAAAAGACAAGTTGGCTAATCTTTCATGGCGCAACCTACATACTCAGCTGTGCTGCTCATCCCACCAATACATGTTCCTTACAAATGTGGCACCATTTAAAAGCTAAATAATTAGGATTTCCAAGGGTATAAGCTCTATTGCCAAGAAGCATTGTTACAACAAAGATATTATCTACCGAACAAAAATGTTGTTACTTTTTTGTGTTATGCTTATATAGTTCTTACCAGTTGCCTTGGTGGTGTTAAGCCCCGCCCCCTCCTGGGTTTTGCACGGCAGCATCGGTCTATGCAGCCGCATTGCCTCGGCGTTCCCCTGCTCCACCTCCCCCGCGCCTCCTCTGCCCGCCAAGCCCTCCGCAACACCCTCTGTCCTGCCACTGCCCCCGCCGGTGGTGGTGGAGGAGGAGCGGCCCTGCTCGGGGCTGCCACCTGCCTGCCCCACTCTGCTCTGGCCCTTGGGGGTTGGCGGTGTGCTGCCGCTGCCGGCAGGCTGGTGGGGGTGCGGAGGGTGGGTGTGTGCAGTCGGGTCCTCATCCTCGGGGATGGGGTTGTACCAGATCTCCCCTTCATCGTCGGCATCGTTCTCCTCCGCGGGGTCCATGCGGCGGGGAAGGCCGGTGCCTGCGGGCACCTGGGGAAGAAGGAGGAGGAGGAGATGAAGGAGAAGGAGAAGAAGGAGGAAAAGAAGGAGGAGTGGAAGGAAAAGAAGGAGATGAAGAAGGAGAAGAAGGAGGAGAGGAAGGAAAAGAAGGAGATGAAGTAGAAGGAGGAGAAGGAGGAGAAGGAGAAGGAGAATGAGGAGAAGGAGGAGGAGAAGGGGGAGAAGGAGAAGAAGGAGAAGGAAGAGGAGGATGAGGAGAAGGAGAAGAAGAAGGAGAAGGAGGAGAAGAAGGAGAAAGAGGAAAATAAGACAAACATTGTAATTTGACACAGGTCGTTAAGCGGTGTAGAAGGGAGAGTCTGAGAGGACCAGAAACGCCTTCATACCTTTGGCCATTAAAGGTGAGGTCAGTGATTGTAAAATAACACCCATTTTTTGTCAGAAATAATTTCCCTTCAGGGTTAATAAAGATTATTTTAATTAACTGAATGTAAACTGCATATTCTGTTGGTAATATTCCTACTAGTTCTCCTCAGAGATAGCAGAGCATAACTACTCTCACTCTGCACATTTATGAAAAGCTTTCTGAATGTACAGTAGATTTCACGGTAATTACTGAAATGGCTGACTTAATGGCTAGGCAGACAACTGTGTCTGTTACTGTAGAAACAGACTTCCGATACATAAACCGCATCGCTCGCCATGTATTACCGAGTGCAGATACTCTGACCTCGGCCAATCCAAATCATAGAGTAATCGATCAATTCTTACACATTAAAAGTTCATACTTCACTGTATAAAAGTTATCCTGCAGCAGCGTTCAGATATGATGAGCATATCATCTGAATATATAATTTAAAGTACCAGATCTAACCAGATATAATATATAATATGAATATATAATATGTTCAGATCTAATCAGATTATACCAGATCTAATCAGAATCTATAATCTGACTAGAATTACATACATATATATAATATGATCAATTCTAATCAGATTTAACCAGATTTAATCTGAATATATACTCTGACCATATTTAAAATAAATATATAATCTTGTGACCAGATCCAAACTAACCTGCAGCAGGTGTAAACGCAGGGGTCGCACAGGGACCCCCCCCAGGGGTCTCAGGTTGTCGTGTGAAGGACTGCCCTCCTCCTCCTCCCCCTTTTCCCCCTCTTCCCCCTGCTCCTCCTCAGCTCCCAGCATGCACTGGGGCCCGTCCCTGCTGGCCGGGCCCTTGGCGGGGGAGCTCTGCTGCAGCCAGTTGCGCTTCTTGGAGACGGTGATGGCGTTCGGTGGCGGCGGTCGCCATGGCAGCAGCTCGCCGCCATCACCAGGCCTCTGGACGTTCTCCAAGAGCTCTGCAGGGGGGAGGAGGTGGAGGGGGGGGGTGTCATTTCATTCCAAACAAGCACATGCGTAGAAATCTCCTTGTAAGAGGCGTGTCGATGCGCAATTCAAACAAACTCTGGAGCGGTTCGCTTGTGGTTGAGAACAGCGGACCAGGCATGCGTGATCTCAGAATGTCGCCAGACTACATGTGTGCCACACTAACTACTACGCCACCTTTAAATATGCATGCTCACAACAACATCTGTATCGAGAGAAGCCATATAGACATTGCCGGTCACATAAGACCATTCCTGCTGTGTGTGTGTGTACAGTGTGTGTGTGTATATATATATATAGTATATAAAATACTTTTGTTATGCTGCTGTTAATGCTCATTCATTCCCTCGCACACTAGCGCACACACACACGCATGCAACGTGCACACACACCAACACAAGCCATGTCTGTCTGCTGGGTCTTTCCCCTCCATTTATGGGTGATCCATGTTATTACTCTTCCCAAGTCTCAGCTCTGTTTCAACCAAAGGATAACTGGACATGTTAATGCCCTCGGGCCCCTCGAATGCCTTCCCTTTCCAGGAATGGCTGCTTTGGGAATACGCAATACGCTCAGAGACTACCCCGAACACAGCGATCAGACACACGCTCCTTTCAGCGTCGGGTGACGCCGTTTAGAAAGACTAACTCGTGGCCTGTTGTTGATGTGAAAATAGAGCAATTTGCAAAGTTGCAACGTATTATGTGTGCCTGCATTCATGTTGGACTGCATATGTGTGTGTGTGTGTGCTCTGAGCGCATATCTTACCAGCGCATGTAGTAAAAACACGGCTCGACAAATCATAATGTCTGTCGAGTTTTTTTTTCTTCTTCTACTGAGCGTTGACAAGCAGTGTGTGTGTGTGTGTGCGTGCGTGCGCACGGGCGCGTCAAAGTTAAAGACGGTGTTGAGGGCAGGGTCTTGCTGAAACATGCAGAGCTGAACCACCGAAGATCCTACGCTTCCAGACGAACCCCTCCACACGCTATAATAACAACCTCTCCTCTCGTGCATCCACTGCCAAATTACAGACTTGTTTTTGTTAATATTTTCACCCAGCAAATACAATGGGCATCCGGTGTACGGCCTACACACACGCCTTCACTAGCTAGGGCAAAATAAACAGCGCTCAGTTTCAGGCCTCTGTAATTCACAGAATGTGGTTTATTGATGTTGATGATGATGATAATGATGATATTGACCATAACTGTCATTTGTGTATTTATTTTACTCGCAACTATAGCACCCAGGCTATTTATAGTCTTTTCACAATTACTCGTTTATTTTTGTAGCCTCGCCTGTATAGTAGCATTATTGGATTCTATGTTTGGAGTCTGTTGTGTATGTCATACTTGCTGCAAAACAAATTGGCCCACGGGGACAAATATAGGGTTGAAGTTGAAGTTATATATAGCATAACATAGAGAAGAGGGTTCTTATTGGGTTTTTATGAAGCCTCCATTGGGATTATTTTTGCCAAAAAGTAAGACAGATTCACTGAGTTTGGCGGGCTCAGCTTTCCTCTGATCTGTGAGGAAACCTTATAAGCGCTTCAACAGAGCAACTGTTGATGTGCAGTAACTGTCCCCATCTCCGTTTACCCCAAATTCCCTCAAATCCCGGCCTTGGATGTCATCGCACCGCGACAGAACGAGCCTTTAACTTTGCATAAGATTATTGGAACCACTTCCAGTTAGGTTTCTTTCCTGTGATTACTTGAGGAATGTAATATAGGCCTACTACACACTGGGATGAAAACGACTCGCTTGCAGTAGCCTACACTGCGCAAAATGTAAGCCTATTATATAAAATGCTTAAGAGAGGATACATTCTTTAGGACAGAAGCCACTTTTTGAAAAACAGACTTTTAATCTTTATTGAGAAAAAAAAATAAATCCTCCTAACATAATCCTCCAATCTCCAATTTCCAATTTAATTGAAACTGACAGGAATGCAGAAATGCCCCACTAGAGATTAGCACATCTTTAAGTGGGTCTACTTGTGCCATTCTTCTCTGCCTATTGATTCCGCTGGCACGCAGCATGTTTACATTGTTCTGGATTAGGCTGTTGTTCTCTTTGAAGGGTTGGATGTCAGTAGCTTTAGCCAGGTAGCAGCTTTAGCATGCGCCACAGCCAGAGAATGCTAAGCGATGGAAATTATGTGTTAGCTAATTTAGCTTTGGACTGCAGATGACACCACAATGTACTTATCACAGTGTACTAGCAAATGCAGTCGTCTCTATAGATATGTTTACAGTAAATGACATCTACTTTCAGACATAAACAAGCAATACTGATTTCTGGAAGGACATGATCTGGGTGATTTGAGATGTACGTCATATTTTTAAAATATTCAAGTATAGACAGAGGTTGACAATGTTTTTGATTCAGGTTTTCAGTTATTAATGCAAAGTAATGTTTTCTCACAATATGTCTGACCCGCTTTAATTCTATAATAGGAACAGTACGATGTACTGCTTAAACATTTGATTGAAATGGCAAGAAACACATTCAGTGATGTTTAAGACTCACCGTCTTAGTACACATTTGGGAGTAGAAAAAGTGTAATTGTTTTCCAAATTAACTTTTAGGATGTAGCAGTTAGCCAGCGCCAAGTCTCAAAAGGCTCGGGAGTTGTGGCAGCAACATGGCTAGCGAGAGACTGCTATGTGCGGAGTTGTTGTCAACATGCCATCTCCTTGAAGGGGTCTTTCATAACTGGAAGGGGAAACGTGCTCTGACAAGTTCAGCATTCCAGACCACATCTTAGAAATGTACTGCCTTCCACCTACACCCGGTCTCCACCATCACACACGTCCTTGTTCATCTCCCAAGTGCCAGTTAAAGATGGAGTCAGCGATTGTAAGCTAACACACTTTCTCCCTCCCTCCCCACACACACAAATTCAGTGAATTGCTCCTCTCTGCTAGCTGCCCACAAGCTGCATAATCTGGTGTTCCTACACAGCCCTGGCTCTGTAAAGGGGATCGCAAACAATTGGTGCAGACCGCACCATACAACACTGTCCAATCCATGGCAGTGCTGGTGGTGGGGGGGGTTCTTCTCGCTGGGAGCCCAACACCAAGACCAGTAGACCATCCTGTTAACTGCACACTAAAGGAAGAGTTTAGAATTATAGAAAGATGGTGCGTTGCAAACATTTAAAGAAGCAAAATGTAACGCTGCTGGTCTTTCAAGTGGGCATGTACATATGTTGCTGTGGAGGCTGATGTATAGGCAGCTCCCAGACAGCTAAATCTACCATGCACGGCCTGGAAAAAAGTTACTTTATCTCAAAAGAGTTCGCTGCAGAAATATCATTGTGGCCTCAAGATTGATCGTAGGCACTTGGGAATTAATGTATTATACTCAAAATAGCCATTATCGCCCCCAGAGAGAAATAATGGGCAATATTATGGTGACGTTCTTGGACCTCCCCATTGACCTGCATGGAACGCTGTGTCGTTCTGGTCCGCATAAGGGATGAAAAGTCACCCCCCTCCCCCCACTTCCAAAAGTCGAATGCTGAAGTGCCTTCTGTTGGAACCTCGCTGTTAATTGATTTTCTCTCTGATGAAGGTACACTGCTCAGGTGGAGCACATCGCATCACCCCAAGGTCGTCGGTTGTCTGCCCAGATCTCCGCTCATGCACGACTGTCTACCAAAGCAGAGAACAGATGGCGGATAAAACTGACTTTCAAAAATGATTTTGAACTACTTCAACCACAAAAAAAGGTCAATTCACACAAATACAGCAAAACATCCGCCAATATATATTGGCACTTATACCATGTGTTATACCCAAGGCAACACGCATATCCTGATTATCCTTACAGAACACCCAAAGAGTGGCAGGCAAATAATTATACCACACTGGACTGAACAAGCATTGCTTTGTGGCGTTGCAGCCCTGTGTAGTCAGCATTATTGTGTGCTGAGTGCACGTGTGTGTGTGTGTGTGTGTGTGTGTACGAGCGATGTTCTACCCTAACGCTGCACTCAGAATAAACACTGACAACTAATTCTGTACAAGACCAATGACCTTCGCCGGCCACACAAAGATAGTCAAATAGAGGCAGGAACAGAGCAAGCAGACAAGCCAATTAAAACCCTCCCTGTTGTGTGTGCTTACAAGCTAACTTGGCAAACAACAACGAGCTAACACTGTCCACGGCTTCCTGCGCCTTGCTTGTTCTAAGCATTAGTAAGATCACAACTAATATATTTGAGTTTATATTTGATAGGGCATTTTTTGCAGTGTAGTTTAGTAGTTTCGATGGACGGCTCCCCAGGTGTCTAATAATGCATGTGGCGTGTCAGGTTAGCTTGACAGCGCTCTGTGTTTGTCTTTGGAAATGAATGGAATGCAAGCTCAGACTGAGAGGAAAAGAAAAAGTTTTTTTTTTTTATGGGTGAATGGAGTTAAGAGTCGCCTGACAGTAAACCCATCTGCTATTAAATGTACAGTATGCTGTATTGTAAGATAATCATTATTTTGTCAAATTCACTAAATATCTCATTCGCAAATAAAGTGGCAAACACTCTAGCCTTCACAATGTGTTTCCCGTGTGTGGGGGCGGAGCATCTGAGCAAGCATCCTGTGGCATTAAAGGGGGGCGGAGCCTCAGAGAGAGCACCCTATGGCATTAAAGGGAGAGACTTTGTTTTGTTTTGAAAAAAGTTGGAAGTTAGCAAGAGTTCTTGAGATTGACTGACCCCACCTTTAAATGGGTCTATCTTCGAGGTGTAACAAATAAAACATAATTGTCCGATACAGGGGTCACGGTTTTCAGTCTAGCACAATTCCTGTTTTTCGGCAACTGCACAATGGCCGCCACAAATTGTTAAGATTTTTCATGCTGGAGCACAGCTTCTGAAGCGGATGGGGGATCATAGGGATCTATATCACAACCCACTACTTTTGAGCGCCCAGTCGGGACCCGGTACCTGCCAGAGAGTGCTCCTAGGTCCCGAGGTGTGTTGTTTAGTCATCTTGGGGTGAGCAGTGGCTCCTTTGCATTAAAATAAAAGTCACTAAAACGTTGGTTTGCGTTTCATGGCAAACCATTTTCCCACCACTACACTATGTCTCCATGGCTACGCTAAAACAAAAGAATTACCACTTTCCCCATAAGCGTCTTTTATTTCCTGAAACTCTCCTTAAAAAGAAGTACCTCTTTTCATTCTTGTAATACAACCGTTTGTACAGACAACATTGTGTGTGTGTGTGTTGCGCATACAGAGCTTAAAGCTCCCCTTGCAAGACAGAATGTTGTTGTGTATCGTGCAGTCTAATAGTCAATCATTGATATGCTAATAAAGACGTTTGGGTTGGGCTTGAAGATTATGTTCACACGAGGCGGTCTGACACGTCCTCCTGGCTGCTGTTGTCACATCTCCTGCAACTCAATTTCCATCTCTGAGAGCATCTGTTGAAGAATCCAATAAAATTCTTGCGGAAATGGAATTACAGCATATAAAAAATGCCAAACACACACTGGGTCTACAGTACACACAAACGACTGGAAACCCCCAGAGTTGAAAGGGCCTTACATTAAGGGAGAGTTTGGCACCTTCATGCCGTGTACTATTTTTTTTACTCGCTTGTGATGTTTTGGAATGAACGTTCACACTATTAGATCCTGTATATATGTATATGAGAAGACACTATCAAGCTTAAGACAAAAAAGGAAATAATAATTATTATTAATATGAAATACAAAAAAAAACATTTATAAAAGAAGAAAAACAGAGTATGAAACAAATTACAGGTAACCAAATAAAATATACAATGTAAACAATAAAACAAATCTATAAACAGATTCGAGGAAATTGTAAATGGAAGTAAAATCAAACTGAATTGGATATATTTTGATTTATTTGATTGATTGATAATAGATGATTTAATGAATAACTTGATCCCTATTTTAACATTACTACAGGTTAGCATGTAACTAATATTAATTTATTGTAATAGGCGTCAAGCATACTAGAGTTTGCCTGAGCCTCAACTAGTATATTGTGAGTCATAAAACTCATAAACCATTCAGATATGATACCCAGTTGGCATATGTGTCCTGTCTGTTAACTGATCTGTCTTAAGTGCGAATATCCTCCATAAATCTCTCCACGCACAAACACAAGGCAGCCCTTGCAGACAAGGGAAAGTTCTACGCCTCGATTGCAGGCTTTGTCATCAGCGTTATGGCGAGGTTTCGGCCTGATGTATAAAGTAAATGTCGTCCTGACATGACTCGGAGGATAATATTTCATGTCTCTGACATTACCATCCCACGCTGACTTTGAATGCATCCGCTGAGCAAACAAGGATCCCTTTACTCAGAATGTTGAGCAATACCCAGATACCCATTTTGTATAACAAAAATAACAATTCTGACATTGCAGAATTAGAAGGAAATACAGCCACTTGAAAGTAAAAGACCTATTAAAAAGATTTAAATGTCTCTTTGTGAGGCAGTGAGAGTCCACAGGGAGAGTACCCCCCCCCCCCGCCCCAACCCAACCCACTGGCTCCACTTGTGGAAAGGTTCTGTGGGGACACTTAGAAGAGAGAACAGGACGAGACATTGAGAGGGAATGGAAAATAAACATAAATGAGAGAATGTTTCTGAGCATATGAGGTAAAAGAACTCTAGTAAAGCAGAGTGGCCTCGACGGTATGGCTACGATATGGAGATTGTGGAGCAAAAAGAGCGTATAATGAGACAACAACAGTGGCTCTCAAACGTCTCTGACCACCAAACACAAGGTTTGTTTCCACTACAAGCATATTTCAACCATGGCAGCAATGGAACAAATGCACCACCCCCCCCCCCCCCTCCCATGAGCACGTCTCGTTTCAGTGTCCTCGTAGAGTGCTGCCGCCCGCCGGAGGGGTCAGACACAGCAGGCCTCGCTGGGCCAAGGAAGCTCGCGCTCTATTTATGGTAGCAAGGTGTACCGTCGGTCACGTGACCGGCCAGCTCTTTGCTCTGGCAAGGTCCCTCAAACCAGCACGCATGCACGCACACACATGCGCGCGCACTCACACACACATGTGCGCGCACTCACACAGGCACAAACAGGCTCACACAAGATTGCACGCATGGCTCGCACACACACAAATGCATTGTTTCACAGACACGCACACAAGGTTGCACACACACACACACACACACCAAACGTTGTACGATGTGTACACAGATGTGCTAATGTGTGTGTGTTTCTCCCCATGTGTGTGTTACTAGATGTTTCAGCCTCAGAAATGTCAAATAAGCAAAACGTCACTCAGAAACACGGCAACAAACCCTCCACCAATGACGACCATGGCAACTACATCATTATTAGTTGCTATGGTGCACTACACACTGTGTGCACACCTAGATCGGATGTGCATCGCTAGTTACAGCAGACCACCACCACCGGGTTAGAGAAGAAGAGTGTGGAGGGGAAACGGAGACAGCAGAAGTTCACCTCCAGAAGACAAGTGTGTGTGTGTGGAGGTTTGCGTATGTAGGGGTGTGTGTGAGAGAGGGAGAGCGTTAGAGAGCGTTAGAGAGAGAGAGAGAGAGAGAGAGAGAGAGAGAGAGAGAGAGAGAGAGAGAGAGAGAGAGAGAGAGAGAGACCACCA
>JAODTR010007467.1:0-10256 GCA_025399935.1 Amblyopsis rosae | reverse complement strand
CATAGTTCAGTTTTGAGCACAGATTGAACTGTTTTGAGGTGAAAGTTTGGTTTTGCAAGACGAGTCTGAGGTTTTGTCAACGTAGCTGGAAAATTGGATTTTGTGTTCACAGTTTAGAGGACAGGAGAGCAGCTTTCAAGAAATGTGTCTTAGCAATCGAGAAAAACTGTATGACAGACAGGTATCAGAGCCAATGAGCACAGCAGTATATAATCAGCTGTTGTTCTGACTCACATAACACTGTATAATGGTAGACGCCGATGTGACGCAAATAGCATTTCTTTGTGAAGTTTGTGACGTAAAATCCAAGATTCCTCGTTCTTTGGCAATAATGCATGGGGACCAGGAGAAAAACGAAAACAATGGTCAATATGGGAAAAGCTTTCCACCAATGGAGAGCTCTAAAAGATGAAAGAAGGCTCATATTTTATGAACTACTGTTACTTCTCCATGCGTAAGTATTATTTTTTAAGACAATATTAATTTGCAAACACAAATATTATCAAAATAGTATTGCAGCAGCCTATACATCGAAAATACAGTGGTACCATTTTACACTAGTGAGCAAAAATTACATTAATTGTGTGTGTAGTGTAGGCAGGTTGCAACTTGTAGCTTGCAAGCTATGTTGTGTAGGCTATGCTATTAGCATTTGAGATGCACAGACTGACAGAGGCTACAGAAAGCGTTCGTTATGGATTTGTCCAATGCATGTGTTGTCTGTTAAGTGATGTTCAGTTAGATGAGACATCACGCAATACTAGCAGGCTTTACCGGGAGTAGGCTTCGCACTTTGATTAGAGTTGCACCGTGCAACTTTCATGGTCAATTCATGGGGAATTGCAATCATAATTTTAGGGTCACCGTGTATTGGTCATCATTGGGCGTGTGTTTTAGGTTTGTTTGTCATCTTCTAAAAATCTAGATATGTGCCTATCATGCTGCATGCTAATTATAGCCTACAGCTAATATCGGCCTACAACTATCACTCAAACTGATGTTATAGTCTATTTTTGACTTTTGAGTTATAATTCACATTTAGTGTAAATGTTAAATATTAAACCAAACATACCTACAAATATAACAATACATTCCTTTTGTATTTTATACTACGTTTATAATACACACATGCATATTAAACAAAACATGCCTGCAAATATAACAAAACATTCCTTTTGTATTTTATACGACGTTTATAATGCGCACATGCATATTAAACATAACATGCCTGCAAATATAACAAAACATTCCTGTTGTATTTATACTACGTTTAAAATACGCACATGCATATTAAACAAAACATGCCTACAAATATAACAAAATACTAATGTTGTATTTTATGCTGTACTATGACGCACATGCAGTAGACTTGAGTTCGGGTACTCCTGTGTCGCGTACTAAACGTACTAAAACGTACTAAAAATACTGGCCACAGAAAACCCTAAACATATACAATACATTAAATACTTTAAGATGCGCCTTCAGCTACATAGGTCTATTGTAGTACAGTAATGTGGTGATCTACACATTATCTAATGCATTCTAGCACTATAGTTCTATGGCTAACACACACTGCTGATCAGAATAGATTTATTGCTACCGCACTTTATCATCTACAGCAGAGGTCTTCAACCCTGGTCCTGGGGGACCCCTGCCATGCATGGTTTAGATGTCTCCCTGCTCCAAAACACCCGATTCTAATGAATGGGTCGCCATCTAGCTCTGCAGAAGCCTGCTAACGACCCCTTACGGGGTGTGTTGGATGGCAGGGGTCCCCCAGGACCAGTATTGAAGACCTCTGATCTAGAGTTTGTCTCTCTCTCTGTCTCTCACACACACACACACACACACACACACTTGCATGCATGCACACACATACACAACTCCCACTGTACACACTGGCTACCATCCAGCCATAGAGAAATAAAACAAAGTGCTCCCATCTCATCATCACACATGCAAGCAAAACTGTGCGTGTGTGCGTGTGTGCGTGTGTGCGTGTGTGCGTGTGTGTGTGTGCGTGTGTGTGTGTGCGCTCCTACCTGGCTCTCTCTTTTTCACATGTTGCCCGAATTTATCCGACAGTTTACACATGGCTGTGCCCATCTCCCATCCTCTAGCCACGTCTCACACACACACACGCACACACATCTTATACTCCCATTATGGCAGCAGTAAACCTTTCTATCTGTATCTATCTATCTCTGCTTGCACAGAAAATACACTGGAGTCTCTCCCTCTCTCTCTCCCTCCCTCTCTCTCTCTCTCTCTCTCTCTGTCTCTCTCTCTCTCTGTCTCTGTCTCTCACTCTCTCTCTCTCTGTGTCTCTGTCTCTCTCTCATTATGCCTCACTCAATTTCTCTTTGTGTGTGTGTGTGTGTGTGTGTGTGCGTGCGTGTGTGTGCGTGCGCGGTGCTGCTGCTGAGTGGGTGTTTTGTCAGTCAAATGGAGGCCACTGACAAGACAGTGATGGACAGACAGACAGACAGACAGACAGACAAACTGGGGGTGATGGAAACGCCACATACTCTTTCTCTTCTCCAATGTGTATGTACGTGTGTTCTATCTATCTATCTATCTATCTGTCTGTCTGTCTGTCTGTCTGTCTATCTGTCTGTCTGTGTTTATGTGTCTCCATGGTAAAAGCATCTGCCAGACAGAACAAATGTCTGTCTGTCAGATGTGACATCTGTTTCTCTGTCTTTCGGTCTATGTATGTTTGTGTCTCCACGGTAAAAGCATCTGCCAGACAGAACAAATCGATCAGACTCAATCAGAAAAGCAGGAAGGAGTGAAATGCTCTTAACTTGGCAGACACATGAATGCGTGTAAACACACCCGCACACACACACCCACACACATGAATCATCTTTTATGTATTTACAGACACACACACGCAATACATACATAAATATAGTTTTTGTTTTTAACTTTTTTCATATTTACCTACATTTATTCTCTTCCTTACTACTTTTTTAATACAGTAGGTCCTCCCGCTAACATCCATTTTTCTGTTGTCACATTTTCCAAACTCTAAACACAATTGGCCCAACATCCATCAGTTCATGACCATATCATTACCGCTAATATGCAGTCAATTCATGCATTTATAAAATGCTCATATTTTCTTTACAAACAAGCTTACCCAATACCAAATTATGAATATTTCTTGTCATAAATGAAGGCTTTATGTTCAAAACTGTATATTGTATATAAAGCCTCTACTTTTGCAACAGCAGCAGCTCAAAATCTATATCAAAACAGCTGATAAACATTTCTGAATGAACTTATTGAGATATAGCTTGATTAATTGTAATTTGTGTAAAATATATCAACCACAGCTGAGTCTAATCTCAATCCGAGACATAGCCAGGTGCAATACTTTCAATTATATAGAAAACCACAAAGCAGTAAACAGGTTTGAGTTAATCTCATGGATGCAGAACAACTTTCTCAAAAGAGAAACAGTGTCTGGATAGTTGGGTCAGGGAGAGGAGGAGGACCAGGGAGAGGAGTAAGACTTATTGGTGGTGTTCCAAGGAGAGCACATATAGTCTTGCTGAAGATTGTTAGCCTGGTTACCAGACACAATATTCACTTTGTGAATATGGCCACGCTCCATGTGGAAGTGTTCTCTGGTGACAGTCATTTAGAAATTAATTGACAGCCTTAACCAATCAGCAGTGTTAGGCAAGCTACATTGAAAATGAGCTACCAGTTACTCTACGTTAAATGAAGCTGCACTACACTGAAGCTACCCCCAAGAGAAATGTAGCAAACTAAGACTAAGCTACATAGGTTAAATTATTTGTTGGTCACTAGCTGCTATTTCATGTTGGTAATTAAATCTTTAACTTTTGTAATTCTGTCAAATTTATTTTTCTACATTTGACAGAATTAAGCATATATGTGACTCTCTCTCTCTCTCTCTCTCTCTCTCTCTCTCTCTCTCTCTGAAATAATAGCTCCCATTTGGTCGATAAAAGTTTAATGTAAGAGATTTTAACAACACTCAGCCACAGTAAAAACTTGTGTAAAACAGTTACCCATGTTGTAACCACATGAAGGCAGGAGTCAGTCAGCCTCTGTTGAACATGGAATATTCCTCCCATGTGGTTTTGATTCCATACTATATTTTCATGAGCAGATAGTGAATTTACATATATCAATTAATCCTTATAATGTATACTGGTATAGTATATCATAATACAATTAAAAACACATGTGCTTCTTAAAACATATGTATCAACGCATGCATCAAGACAATGTATATATTACGCAAGTGCTACTATAGGATTGAAATATTTACCCGAGAAAGACAAGACAAAAATGTAAAAGGGTTCCAAGTAAAATCCCTGACTGTGTCTTCATACCAAGCCCTGGCCTTTGGTAGAACCAAACCACTCACAAGACTTCTCATTTTGGGTTTGGCATCTGTCACACACAACCTTGTTTTCTCCAAACCAATCATTTTTTACCTAACTATTCCCATGCTAGGATTAAATCGTTTTTATTAACACAGAAAAAAGTTGTTCCATCCATCTTCTCCCGCTTATCCGTAGTCGGGTCGCGGGGGCAGCAGCTCCAGCAGGGAACCTCAAACTTCCCTTTCCCGAGCCACATTAGCAAGCTCTTAATGGGTGATCCCGAGACGTTCCCAGGCCATTTTGGAGATAATCTCTCCACCTAGTCCTGGGTCTTCCCCGAGGCCTCCTCGCAAGTCTCCATTCTTGGTTCTCCAGGAAGGCCGAATACTATACACAATACTACTACACAACACTATACCAGCTTTGGTAATACATTTCAAATGTGGGAGGTGGAGCTTCTGAGGAAGCAACCTATGGCATTAAAGGGAGATGCGTTTTTGTTTTGATCAAGTTCAAGTATCAACAATCATTCGCCAGGATAGCTGACTCCAAATTTAATATTATATAAACTAAACCAGCACCTCCACAGAGTGTATTCCTCTTAAATAGTTTGACTGTGTGAGTCACGTACCTTTGTCTCTGTTGGGTCGGAAACATGAGCCAGATGGACTCTTCTGGTTACGGAGCAAAAGGTGATGTAATGTGCCCATGGCCAGAGACTCCTGTTTCAACCATTCATTTTAACTTCAGTCAGGTTAAACGTGTTAAACGTGTTAATTACATTCTTAATATTTCTTACAATAACAGGGCTGTTTTTGGACCCCACATGTTTAGCAGAACATTCTGTTGCAAACCGAATGTTTCAAATAATGTTAATAATTTTTGTTAGTATCATAAATGCATTGTTTTTTTATTTTATTTGTGTAGCCTATATGTTAAAAACATAAGCAATCATCTTAGATCAATTAATTATTCGGGTTACCTCACTTTATCTCCTGCTAGGTTATTTTAATTAAAAGCATTTTTTAAAAGCATTGATACGTAGAACGTGAGTTTGACCCTGGACAGGCTCTGCGGTGATTGGCTGGTTATATCCATGAGCTGCCAGTGGGCGCGGCTTTACTGTAGGCTGACGGTCAGACAGAAGCTGCCGTACGGCCAGCAGTCACGAAGCGAGTAACAAGTAGCATTTTTCATTCGGATTTTCCGCTTTGGGTTACTTTGTAATTTGTACCATTTGTATTTGTAAGTAAAAAGTAACTTTGCGATTGAATTGCTACACTTAAGCAGTCGGTTACGCTGTGTTTAAAAATGGAGCAGTAGTTTGCCATGCTGGACTCTCGCTCGGCGCGGTGAGAACCCGAGGAAGGAGGAAATCATTCCTTAGAGTTAACACCGGCTTTTGGTCGGGAACCAAAGTACTGCGACGTGATCACCCGTTCCAAAGTTACTGCCCTAGTGCAGGCTGTGTCTTTTTTTATTAACTGTAGCCTATTCTTCTGTCTTGGGAGTTCTTTTGATGCGATCGAGTTTGAACCGAAAAGTTGTCTCCGCCAATGACGTGGAACAGCACGATGAGTAGCGGCTACAGCAGCTTGGAAGAAGACTCGGAGGAGTATTTTTTCACGGCCAGAACCTCCTTCTTCAAGAAACCCTCAGCTAAACCCTCAGTGAGCAAGGTGACGATCGGGCAGTCAGTCGGGGCAATCTGCTTTGTTATTGTAATCCCTTTGTGTGTGTGACAATAGATTTATTTACAGGCGTAGTAGCCTATTTGCGTAAAAGATAACGTGTTTTCTTTTAATCTCTTTTTCAGTGCTATAGTGCTTTTTAAGTATTGTTTATTTAATTTAGTTTTTGTTTCAAGCTGATAAACTACATTAAAGCACCTGTTAAAGATTTAACTGGATAGCCTAGTTAATTAAAAGGAAGCACAGTTTTAAGCACTTATTCATCAGAAAAACTGTAAACATTTGTATTATATTGTATGGCAGCTGCATAAGGACACACTTATTTTGTGCTAAACCAGAGGAAACGTAGATTATAAAATGCATTTACACTGCAGTAACGGTTACAACGTAAGTCATTATTTAGCTGGCACTCTAAACTAGGTCAGATGTCTGATCCTTAAGTGAAAAAAAGTTTGGCCAAAATAGCGTCTCTCTCTCTCACACACACACACACACACACACACACACACACTATCATGGCACACGCAAACACACTTTATAAACAGCTGGTTTATTCCATTCTCTCAGGGCTCAGTATGCTGTAGCAGAATTCAACTATTCTTCTATTCTCTGCCCACTACTTAAATTACAGAGCATGGTGTGTGTGTACACTAGCCGCTTGATAATTCTGCCCTTCACATGGCCTGTCCTCAGCAAGGTCCTAGCTCCTCGGGCGTGTGTGTGTGTGTGTGTGTGTGTGTGTGTGTGTGTGTGTGTGTGTGTGTGTGTGGTGTGGACACACAATGTAGCCTTACAGAGCTGCAGGAGAAGGGTCAAGACCCCGGCTTCCTAAACCAAGGGTCAGTAGTACCTGAATGGTCCCTGTGGAAGCCGCCTGACGTTTCCAAACGAGACGAGTCGGACAGTCGGAAAATGTGTTCTTCTGGTTGTCAAGACTGCTGAACACATCTGCACTGTGTAGCTCTGTGGTCCTAAAGGGCAGGACATACAGTTTGTTGTGCTATTGTACACTGTGTGTGTGTGGACAGACAGGGATTTAACCATGAGAAACACACACACACATACATTCTACCCATACGCACACCCACATCTTGACCGTGAATGGCGTTTCTGTTGCAACGGTCAGGGGGGATGGGGGGAAATGTCACAGTGACCGATGGCTCTCATGTGAACCCCTCCAGGGGTAATCCCCCCCCCCTCTTCTTTCCACAGTACACGAGCACAACAGCCAAAGCTGCTCATCTTCCATTCAGATATCGCTGTAACTCCAGTGGCTGGCTGCAACCGACACACACTTTGCGTGTGCGTGTGTGTGCGCACATGCAATTGACTGTTGAAATAGTTTCCCCTCGCGTTGTTTTCCAACATTGTTTTTTAGCTGGGTAGGCAACGAGCTACTAGGCATGTTTAGTGTAAAGTGTGACTGGCCGATAATGGCTTTAGTCCTAGCTTTGTCTCACCACAAGATGAGGTAGACATCTTGGTATAGAGTATAAGGCTAGAGGTGGCTTGAGGATAAAAAATTGTCTACAAGAAGTTAAACTGGCTGAAAGGTGTCTTATGTCCGTTGATAAGGATCTTAAAGCGAATTCTAATTTATGAATAATAATAATATCTTGCGGATGCAACCGGTTAACACATTAGCTTCTGTGCGCTACCATAGTTATAAACTACATTAAGTTCTGTAATTATATTAAGTAGAGCTTGTGAGGACACGTGGTCAGTCGTTGGTTCACAAACCATACTAAAGGCCCCGATATACTTGCTTTTATGCAACACGTACACGTAAACAAGCGGTTGCATCGCGAAAGGCATTGATCACATACTTGCCTGCGTAGTGCGTACCTCGCGTGTGCTTGGAGGATTTAAAATATATCCAGTAGGGGGCAGATCAGGGCCGAATCATCCCTGGCTGAAACCGGAATATTTTCCTTGACTACAACTAACATGGCAAAATGTGGAGCGGCATGGAGACATCATAGAGATGTTGGTTATTACGGACTAGCTCTACTAACTTCACTTTAAAACTTCCTGCCGTTGTTGTTCTTTGTTCAGAGACTGCTGTTGATCGGTCTGTCCGATCCTGATATCCTGCCCCCTCTGTTCATGTGCTGCATTGCATCATGCATAGAATTAATTTACGAGGACGAGGGCTAACTACGCTTCAAAAGAACAAAGGATACGTGCCCGATAGGCATGGTAGCCATCTTGCGTAGGCGTATGCTTAGTTAAAAGCAAGTATATCGCAGCCTTTAGAGCTGAATCAGTGCAGAGAGGGAACATTCCAACGTTCAGAGAGTAGTTTAGTATAGCCTAAGGATTTGTCATGGGTGGTACAGGGTTTTTCCCCAAAGTCCACAACCGTAGTAATGTATCTTGTAAAGGTGAGTTTCCCCATCAATTAACAGTGTTGAGTCAGGACAATGTGTCATATCAAATCATTATTGATATTCTGGCTTGTCATTTGAGGCCTGAGGGCTTATCTTTGTCATCTAATGTCAGATTGTCTTGAAAAGGGTGGCGCTTTTATCTAGCAGACACTTTTTTCAAGGCACTGCCCTGCCATAGACTACACCAGAGGTGTTTTCTATAATATGTTGATAGAAACACGGCACAGGGCCCTTCTATCACATATAGTATCAAATATATAGTTGCCGAGCAAACGATAATGTTTAGAGGGGCCTATATTCCCATGTATAAAAGTAGACAATAAACCATTCAAATAATTATTGACAGATTTATATTTTTATAGCACAGGTTGTATTTATATTGTTTATTTTCTGAAATTAAAATTTTGGAAGAAAATAAGTTTGGGATCAAATCATTTAGAGGACCCCCTTTAGTACCTCTGAAGACCCCCTAGGGGTCCCAGATTTCCTGTTGAAGACCTCCTGGACTACACTACAGTATGAAGTAAAACATATTTAGCTCACAACAAGCAAAGCAATTTCTGGTTTGCGGGGAGTGTGTTAGCATTTCTAGTTTTTCTGCTTCCTGTGTAAACGTCACTATTCTGTAGAAATACAATCAATGTCTCTGTTGTTCATTCCAGTCAAGTTCAACCTGTCTTTCTGTCTGATAATGGGGAGAGTCTGATAAAAATTGAGAGACTTGTTTATTTTTCCTTTCCTAGAGCGAGGTGCCTCCCATATAGGACTATATCCAACAATGCCCTTTAGTTCTCTCAAGATCTGTTTGTTAGCGTGTGTGTGGGTGTGTGTGTACTTGAACGAGCGAGTGACTGTCTGCCCAAGTTAATTTGGATTTGTATCAATTAACTTAATTAGACACGCTGTTTATCTAGCAAATATTTTAATTAATTAAAATTTAACTTGATTGGACAAGAGACACACAGAGCCATTTATTGTGTGTGTGTGTTTAGTCACTACCGGTCAATGAGGACGCGTTGACAGCGCTGACTTTGTGCATAGAACGATTTAAATGAGAGCCTTCTGAAGGCTGCTCCACCCTGCTACCAGGCTGTCTGTCTGCCTGACAGCTGGGGATGCCAGAAAGATGGGTCGTGGAATGCTGTAAAACACGCCTGGCCAAGAACAGAAGCTGCTCATCCAGTAGTACTCTAAACGAGGGAGACTAAAGCGACCGGCTGCCATTCATTTTCAGTGACGGTTTGGCGACTCACAGCGTTGAGACTAGCGGTCTGCTTTCTGCCAATACCTAGCGGATGACGCGGCGACTACCGACGGGAGTGGAGGCAGCGTAACGCGCGTTGCAGAAACGGACGAACCAACCGATAAGCAAACGCCAGTGTTTAGTCATCCGTGGGGATGCGGGGTTAAGGGGAGGCCCTGGCGAAGTCATTATCCAAAAATAAGTGTCTCTCTCCCTCCCTCTCTCTCCTTCCTATAAAGTTACTGTATGACATCACCATCCAGTGCTCCCATCTCTATACCGTGTATACATATTTCTGCTCTTATAACACCTCCTACACACAAACCACTCGTTTTCCTTCAAACACAATGTATTATCTTGTGTTGATTGTGTTTTGTATCCTGTACTCCTATAATATGCGAGTGTCATGCGATGCTAGCGTGTGTGTGATTGAAGTGTGAGATTCCCGGCAGTGGTTAAATAAGTAGCTTACCTGTGGAGGGCGTAGCGCAGGGGTGGGCAATCCTGGTCCTGGAGGGCCGGTGCCCTGCATGTTTTAGGTGTCTCCCTGCTCCAACACACCTGA
>JAODTR010007466.1:0-10257 GCA_025399935.1 Amblyopsis rosae | reverse complement strand
GTCCTCTGGCCGCCTGTAAGCGACCTCTGGCCGCCTGTAAGCGACCTCTGGCCGCCTGTAGGCGTCTTCTGGCCGCCTGTTGGCGCCCTCTGGCCGCCTGTAGGCGTCTTCTGGCCGCCTGTAAGCGTCTTCTGGCCGCCTGTAGGCGTCTTCTGGCCGCCTGTAAGCGTCTTCTGGCCGCCTGTAAGCGTCCTCTGGCCGCCTTGCCATATACATTCTGCTGCATTCCAGACAACTCAGTCGGATCTTTCCCAGATGGAATAACCGATTTCTGACCAGAAAGCGTTGCGGGTGCTAAACGTAAACACAAAGCATTTCTGACCTTAACCAACCACTTAATGACATTAGTGACATTTTTACACGCACATATTTTCCATTGCCTTTTTTGTTGATATTGTTCACACATAGGTGCCGCTATTGTGTGTGGCGTCAAACCGTATAGAGTATTTGGATGCGCCGAGTTCACAAGTAGGAACTTAAACCTTTAGTTCTATTTTACTTTCTCTAGTTGGCGGTCGGAACTTCTCGACTTCCAAGTTGTCTTGATCACAGCATTACCCCAACATGCTTGTTGTAATACTTGGTAATAGTGTTCATTGTCAAGACGCTTTGTATAGAAGTTAGAATGATCCAAGGTCTAAATGACCCTGTTGTAATGGTAAAGGTATAGTAAGTCGTTCTCGAACGCTTGGTAAAAACAAAAACTCCCTTCAAGGCCGTAGGGTGCTCCGCCCCACACATTGCAAAACTAGGATATTGTTGGTGTGTCCGGCCTGCACCACTTTGTTTGTGTTCCTGTTAACGGAGCCAGAGCTGTGTAGAAGTGTGGGATAATTTTTTCAACACAGAGCGGTGAACTAGCGAAATGCGAGGAGATCAAGCATGACACCGTGTCCTTGGCTTTGTTGATGTGTCTAATGATGTATCTGTGTTGTCCCTCCATCCGTCTACCAGGCCCTCTGGAGACCGCCCCCCGAGGGGGCGTGGTGGCGGCCGGGGTGGGCGTGGCGGAAGGGGCCGTGGCATGGGCCGAGGCGACGGCTTCGACTCCCGCGGCAAGCGAGACTTCGACAGACACATCGGCAACGACAAATCGTGAGTTTGTCAGTGAGCGAGAGCCCGTGACCGGCAGTTCAGTCAAGTTGGTGCACTTCCCTTTTTATGTTTTATTGTGTGTGTATAAATGTGTGAACAAACCCCAGGCGTGCAGACAGCTCTCTGCGTTAGACAGCTCTCTACGATGACCACGCGCTGCATTCATTATTGTTGCTGTCATTAACAGTGGGCCACGGATCTTTAAGTCGATCGGGGCGACAGGCAGCAGTGGGCCGTGTAACGAGGGGGGCTAGTTTAGCTTTAGTTAGCTTTGGTGCAGGTGTAAGTGACATTAATAAGAAAGCTCTGGGTGCTGGAAGTCAATCAATGGCCATTTATTTATCTTCACCTCCTCACTCAGGTCAGATGGGGTCTGAGGGAGAAGACAGGTGTAACGGGGGTAAAACGCTAATCAAATGTTTACATGGGAGTCATGGGGGCAAAGTGATGTATTGAGTTTCATAGCAGTTATACTTGTGGCGGTGATGTGCTGTGTTTGTTCCAACAGTCCGAAGGTGGACGATAAGCGTGGAGGCAGTGGCACCCACAACTGGGGCAATGCGAAGGATGAGATGAGGTTAGTGTCCAAATGCTCTGAAGGTTCTGAAGGTGCCCTTGGAGCGATAGAGGTTCTCTCTGGGCGCCATAGCACACTCAAATCAATCTTCTTTTTTAGTAAAGGTCTAGTCAGTCATTCTGGTGAAGTCTTGTTGATATTTGAGTGAAAACAAGAACACAACCCTATGGGACTTCCTTCAGTGCCATCAGGGGGGCTCCCTCAGAAGCTCTGACCCCTCCTTCCCCACAATGGAAACGCATTGCCATGGCTGGGATAGTCTGGATTGTGTTTCCATTTACTGAGCCAGGCTGTGTAGAAACACCAGATTATTCTATATTTTTCTCAGCATCCACACAGAATGGGAATCTAGCAGACCGTGAGCAGATATTTGCTGAATGTGGCTAAATGTGGCTAAATGTATCTGCTTAAAATTGCTGACTTTACCATTTTTAATGACCACTTTGCAATAAAACTATTATTACTGCTACTAATGTCACTACACTGACGTGGCAGTCCGGTTCTGGGTTTAGCTTGGCTACTGTTCAGCAGTGGACAGTAGCCATGGCAACTGTTGTCAAGCGGTGAAGTAAGAGCATTGGGTGACATAGATGCTACATGAGAAGATCATTGCATAGCTGTTTACCTTGATGGTCTCGCACAAACGTCAGTCACGGCATGTAATTAGTCAAGTATTTATATTGCGCTTATACGATGAGAGATAAACAATTAATCCTAAAAATATAAATGTTATATTACAATGAACACGATTTAATTTGTTTTAATTGTATTTTTAGTCAAATTAGAACCACTTCAACTAAATCTAGTTGTTTTAGTAGTTTATTTTCTTATTTTATTAACTTGGGGATGAGCAACCCCGAGTGTGGGGGTGCACCCCCCCACACACTGTTCGATTTAAGCCCTTTTGTTAAAATACATGTGTGATTGCCTTTATTATACATGCATTATTCCAATAAACTATTCAGCAATATAAATAGCATTATGTCAGGCGAAAATGAAAAACAATTTGTTTATGCTGTATTTGAGCTTCATTTACTAAGAAGCAGTGTCATCCACATGGAATATTTTACCTGAATTGGAATCTCACAGGGGTTATCTACATTTTAATATCAAAATGAGCTTTGTAACTTGTTCAGAACTGTAAAAAACCCTATATAAGGGAATGTTTTGCAAGATGGCCTTAAGATGGCCTAGGGCTTAAGAGGTTATTATATTATTTCACCACATGATCATATAACTCCTGATGTCAATGATAGAAGAGGCATCTTATAATTTGTGTCAGCCATCAAACAGAACTCCCGGTTGGGTCTGAACGCTGCATAGCTAATGCAGAACCAAGTGTGAAAGTTGGTCCATACTAGGGCTGAACGATATTGGCTAAAATATCCAATTGCGATATTTCTGACCGATATTGTTATTGCGATTTGATTTGCAATTGGTTTTATTTATTTTTATTCAAGATTTAAGTTAAATATACTGTTCATGTAAAATTTAAAATGTGATAGAGCATTACCACGTGAAATGCTATCAAAATGTTATCTGCTCTATATTCTAATGCAAAGATAACAACATAAACGTATTATTAAAGCATGGATTTATTGCATTTTAGGACAGAGGACAACGCACCATTTTAGACACATTTTAGGGCTGCTCAAGCACACCTACATAGCATTTCAGCACCCCTAAAATAAAATGTAAAAATTAAGATTATTTTCTGAAATAGGTTTTAGCTCTCCAAACATTAGATTTGCAAACTTGTCTGTTGGAGAGAGTCTCAGCCTCTTCTGTTCATTAGCACTGTAAGAGCAGGGTTCATATATATGCGTATCAGTTCTAAATATCTACTGAAACACTGTAGTATGCTTTCCTTTTTCCGGTAAAGGCTAGCCGAATTGTTGTGATATGGATCTCCTTTACTTCTCTTCTTCCCCTCTCTAACACGCGTGCGTGCGCATACATACATACACACACAACACACACTACATCGTGTCTACATCTGGCAATGCAATCAATGCATTATCTTAACTTAAAGCTAACAACCGCAAAACAAAATGACTTTATAGTTTGCTGCTACTCCACGCTACACCCCAGGTGACGACACAAGGCATCTGTTTTGGCCTGAGATGCTGTTGCTTGAGTATGACCCCTGGTGGCAGAAAGTAATCTTTACAAAGTATGGCTTGGACAGGTCTGTGTGTGTGTGTGTGTGTGTGTGTGTGTGTGTTCCCAGTGAGGCTGAACAGACTGCTGCTCCTGAGGTCATTCCAGAGGGAGAGGAACGCCCCCCCGCAGACTCTGAGAACAAGTAAGCATTCCCGTCGCTCCCCACCGGAAAACTGTTGGCAGCTAAATCCCTGGACACACTGGAAGATTCCCTTGTTAGCCATTGCTTTTCATGGAAAACAAAAAAGGAATCGCCCGTTTATACATTATTATTATTATATACATACACACACACACGGTTAAACATTGTATGAAGAAAAAAATAAGCATGTCGCGGTTCCGGAAGACAGAACCGCGGTCTGCACACACTTGTCCCCAACGGCAGGCACAGCCTGTTAAGCTGTTGTATTCGTCGCTAGCAAAACAACATTTTCACAATAAACACGAGATTAGAACCGCTGAGCCTTTCTATAGTTATAAAAACAACACCAAGCAATTAATTAGGAGCGCATGTGTTCTCATTCATGGATAAATTAACTCCCATCATTATGACGTCGGGTTTGTGTCAGCGAGTCTATTGCCTACCCATCTATACTAGCCTACTAAAACTAAGCAATGTGAAATAATATCACACTTTATTTAAGAACCACAATGTGTGTAGTGGGTTAAGTGTCATTTTGCTGAGAAATTGTTAATTGGGAACATCCCTACTCGATGTTCAGTTGTGATGAGACCTGACCAGCTAGCCATCAGGACTCGAGCCAGTGCTGAAGTTGCCCTGCCATGACACCATCACCCCCCCCCCCCCCCCACCCCCAGGGAAAACGAGGTTGAGGAGGTGAAGGATGATGGGCCCAAAGAGATGACCTTAGACGAGTGGAAGGCCATGCAGGACAAGGAGCGCGCCAAGGTGGAGTTCAACATCCGCAAGCCCAACGAGGGGGCCGACAGCCAATGGAAGAAGGGATACGTGCTGCACAAGTCCAAGAGCGAAGACGTGAGAGGCAGACCACATTGCGTTTTATTCGCTGTTTCAATTTTGATTTTAAGATTTTGCTTGATCTTGTGTTCTGAATCACATGCACGTGTTCACTTTCAAAGTGAACAATCTGCGGGAACATTTTACGGGAAATATCACAGTTGGTGGTGTTATTTCATTGTTATTTCCGTGCAGTAACTGCAACATCTTTCCAATGTCGAAATGGAGTGTGAATTATGATTTCAATATTGGCCAAAATAATCTGTATGACATTAGATTTTCAGCTTCTTTCATGCAGAGACCTTATGAAGGGTGACAGTTTAAATCTAATAATTTTTTTATGTTTACACAACCGTGTGACATGTGATTGAGAGATTTGCTATTGGAAACCTTAAGGGCCACTCCCCTTAATCTCCCGTCTGTGTCTCCAGAGGCCCGTTGGAGCTTTAATCGACACCGCTGAGACAGAAGCCGAGCCGCAGACCCTGTTCCACAAGGTGACTCACCCTTTTCTTAAACGTTTGCCCTTTTCACATTGCATATACTTAGCCTGGGGCTAAGAGCTTAACAGGGGCTAACGTTTGCCCTGTTCTTTAGTGTGTTTTCAGAGAATAGCCATGCAAACCCAGGGCTAGCCCTGCTCAGGGCCAGCTAGCCCTGGGCTAGAGTTGAGGCTAGCCCGCTCTGGAATGTTCCAGGATTGTGCCAGTGTGAACACACTCTTAGCCCCGGGCTGAGAACGTTCTAAAATTGCCTTTAGCCCCGGGGCTAACTGCAGTCTGAAAAGCCCTCATTGACCTTTGACCCCCTGACATCTTTGTACATTCCCAACTGGCTCCTGACTTCACGGTGACGGTTGGTTTGTTCTTTCCTCCCAGGATGAAGCCGGCGAGCACCACTTCCGCAAGCCGGCCAACGACATCACCTCTCAGCTGGAGATCAACTTCGGAGACCTGGGTCGCCCCGGGCGCGGGCGCGGCGGGGCCCGTGGTGGGCGGGGGGGCCGCGGCGTCGGTGCTGGGAGCGGCAGCGGCGGCAGTGGCGGAGCAGGAGGGGGCGGAGGAAGTGGAGGGGGCGGAGCCAACAGGCCGGCGCGCGGGGGAGGACGATCTGAGAAGGTAACTGGGAGCCGGCTTGAAGCTGAACGCGCCTAGGGCTCAATAGTTCATGCGTGTTCCCTGGCATGTCGCCGTTGGCTACACGTTAACGTTTGTAACCCTGTACCAAGACAAATAAATGTAAGCTTATCAGAATACAGTGTGGGTGGGCCGGGTCAAACAGAGGCAAACTGCATTCTGATGAAGTTATATCTACTGAAGCATTGCATGCTGTAGGCCCTGCGATATGTGCTCTCCAAATTACTAGTGTGCGTTCTCAAGCATGCTCATGGAGAAGCACCCATTGCTCAGGCTGTCATTCTGCATAACCGAGCTGTAAATCTCTCGTTTGTTTGTTTGTTTATTAGCCTGAACCCAGCCGGTATTAGGCTAAAAGCCTACAACAGGCTACACAATCGTATCATGCTAACGTAGTGCTAACAGCAAAACGAAATGGTTTACGCTGCTGCCTTTGCTGTAGCCTACAGTGGCTCTGGAAAACCTTGTTCTGCCGGTGTCTGTCAATCTTGTGCACTAAATTAGACGTCGTTATCTCTGTCGCTATACATGTTAAAGTATAACACGCTTAAAGTTGGCGGCTTGCGGGTCGGGTTCGCTTGGCGCCTGGAGAAGGATTATGAAGAAGTGGGAACCGACAGTGTCGGCGATGAGGAAGGAGAGGAGTACTAGGTTTTTTTTCTGGGAAACATTCCATTTGGTTGTTTAATTTAATGCTTTAAACCACGCACTTTTGCGGGTTGGCTCTATTAGCGGGTTTGGGCGGGTTGTTTTGAAAGCAAATGAACCTGACCGGTGCATCACTGTTGGCTAGCTACCGCGGCACGCTTCGTTAACGGTCTCCCTGTTTCTCTCCGCCCGGCAGCCAGGTGGCGTGTCGGTCCCCAACGTGGACGATCCCGAGGCCTTCCCGGCCCTGGCCTAGGGCTCGGCCGCCGCCGCCACCACCATCAGGCTGTCCGGGGCCCTCCTCTACGAGGCTTGCATGCTTACCACATCCTCAAGTATATAAGAAACCAACAGGGAAAACCCCATTTTAAATAAGGAAAGACTGCCCACCATACCACCAGAGGACTGCGATTTTACCCGTTTTTAATGGAAAACAAAGATGCGGGGGGGGGGGGGCTCTTGTTACACTGAAGCAAATTATTGGTAGGTTTTGTATTTAGAGACGTGGAAACAGGGATGTTTTCATAGTGTTCCTATTTTTATTTTTTCCTCCTTTCAGAGATTATGCATACTTCATTGATATTTCTTGTGCCGCTTGAACATATGCTGTTGTTTGTAGTTTAATCTGCGCGTCTTTTGCCTCCAGGCTTTTGGTCACGACACTCTCGTATGTCTCGGTATTGTGGGACAGTCCCAAGTAAGCCTATGGGGTAATGATATTAGATACACTACAGGTGGAAAAGAAAGCGTCTATGATGCTTGCATGTGTGGCTAAAGGTGTAATTGTAT
Source organism: Amblyopsis rosae (assembly GCA_025399935.1). Classification (NCBI taxonomy): domain Eukaryota; kingdom Metazoa; phylum Chordata; class Actinopteri; order Percopsiformes; family Amblyopsidae; genus Amblyopsis; species Amblyopsis rosae. Next base: position 2,870 of record JAODTR010007466.1, on the reverse strand, counting down.
AGTTCGTCGCTCACAAAGCACACATTGGAGATGGCCACCCAGTGACTACATGTGAATTGCTTGTTGTGCAGTTTTAGGTTCAAGCCTGTATTTCCTTATTTCTATGGTTTGGGAGTTTGCCTCGGGTTGACTAGTGGTTAGTATGCGTTCAATTCCCAAATGCAAATGTGGTATTGTTGGTTTACAGGGTATCCCCTGCCTGTGTGTCTGTATGTATGTATGTATGTCTGTACGTACGTAAGTACGTACCGACCGTACACGTCATCTCTCTAAGCTGGTCCTGTCTTGGGTCACAGACTATAATATTATGTAACTACTGGACCACTAAGAAATAATTGTATTTTTTGTTTGTTAAGGTAATGTTTGTTTGCCTGTGTGAATAAGATTATGGTGTGTGTGTGTGTCTGTGGGGGATGGGGAGAGGGAGAGGGGGGGGGGGGGGGTGAATGAATGTGTGAATTTGACTGCTCACTACTTAAAGTATTCCATTGCTTTGAACTTGCTGTCCTCTGAAACGCAGATCCACTGTAAGTTTTTAACACAGCTCGGCTCAGCACAGCTCGGCTCCGGCCAGATGTAGCTCAATTGTCATGTTAAATGAAGTGATTGCTTATTTAGGTGAGTTAGCGAGGCCGATGGTATATCTTGCACTTAAAGTATAGCTAATGTCTTTTTATTTTTATTTGAGAGAGAGAGAGAGAGAGAGATATATATATATATATAAATAAATAAATAAATAAATAAATAAAGGTCTGAGATGCACTATTTTTTATTTTACTTTACTTCAGCGCCACTGCATAATTTGTCTGAAAGTAATGCTGTCAGTGGAGCACTCAAGGTACAGAATGAAATGTATGCTTAAATAATGCTTGTAGCCATCTGCAATTGCATTTCCAATGAATATTTTATTTTAACGAAGTGTCTATTTCTCATATTGGGCAAGGAAGGGGATATATAGCTATATATATAAAACAGTTTTATGTGACTTTTAAAAGCTTTATTTGCTCTGGAAAGGTTTGCTGGTAATGTGCACATGCAGAGGGCTGGAGCAGACATCTTGTACTGTTTGACCCACTGGACTGCAAAACCTCTGCAAACATCCCTGTTCTAATAAATTGCTTTAGAGGTGTTACATGTATTCTGCCCACAGCTGCTGGGTTGTGTGATATCAATACTGTGATTTTAAAGGTGTTACCAAATGGACTGTGGACTACTCATTGTTTATGTTTTGATTTATTTATATACTGTAGGTTGTCGGGTTAAATATGTTTATAATTGATTATGTATGTTTAATTAAGGGGGTAGGGCTTGGATAATGACAATTTCTCAAATGTTATTTAGTAAAATATGTCATCAAAATCTTAAAGGATAAATGGAAAATTTGAAAATAGGAAATACATAATGTTCTATTTATCCTTTTTATATGGAACCGGTCAATATTATATAAGCACATTCTCATGATTCCGTTCATTGCCTCCGGAGTAGGCTACAAATGATGTGCACAGTAGTGAAAAGCTACTAGTGATTGACTACTAAACATGTCATTGGCCACTCTGAGATCCAGTGTTGGGCAAGTATCTCGGGAATTGTAAGAAGTTATTACTCTTCAAAATGTTATTACTTATTACTGGGTATTAAAACTAATTTGTTACTCATTACATTACTATATTACTTTAACAATCACTACCTTACCGCTTCAGAAAAATGGCAACCTGTGTAGCCAGCTCATTTTAGAATTGAATCCTCAATTCTATAATTCAATAATTTTAGCGTTTGACAATTGGCCAAAGTGAAAACATTGCAGCCTCAAACCAGACAATTGGACTGGTTGGTTCAATTATCTTATCCAAAGTTTGCTAGGACAAGCAAAAAATGGCACGTTTTCATAAAATGTAAGTCTGGGGGGGAAGGAAATCTCGTTCTTGTAACGCAGTAATGCTGCATTGCTTGGATAAGTAATTTTAATATTACTATTTAGATAAAAGTAACTTGTTGCACTATAGTTGCTGAAAATGGTAATATTACAGTAACTCAACACTGCTGAGAACAGCCCCAGATCCCATGGTGTCTACATATTACATACCCTTATTTCAAGATAGAGAACTCTGGAAAGTTTTACTTCTGTATTTTTGAAGCATTCTTTTAGCAGCTATTGTCAGATGCTCCGCCCATTTGCAAAAACGTCATTGCGTAAATTATGGCGGATGTTCACCAACATCAACATGTTATGAGTGAAAGAAAATATTCAAATAAAAGTATATCGTCCGCTCTTGACAAGAAAAGGCAAACTGGTGGCCATTCTGAGGTATGGCAGAAGCTTGTGGCGGCAGGATTTTATGGATTAAGCTCATTTCTGATCGTTGTAGTGAACAAAAGCGTCCTCACCGGCTACAGGTAAGAACTAGACTTTGGACCGGGCTTGAGACTGTGTGTGACCAATGCTGCTAAATGAATCGACATCTGTCATATTCAAAATGCAAATGTTATGAATCCGTGTATCATTTGTTCTTTCAATATTCAATTTAGAGTCCAAAATCTGAAAATTCAATAACCATTCATAATGTCATTATTTGTTTTAGAATCTGAAACCAAAACACAAAAAACTGTTTATTTTTTGTACTTTCGTTTTTATGCTCAGCTCAAAAATAGAGAATTAAAAAACGGGCTACGGGCCAAACATTTTTCTTGATATTTAATTTGTTCGATTTGCGTGAACCGGAAATTAACTACTTCGTGTGTTGATGTTGATACGTTTTCAGCAACAGTGAAACAACACCTGAAACGCGTGAATCGTCACTGATACATTTGATACAAACACCATGGCCACATTGGAACCATACACACATTTAATTAAAGATTTATTTGAAAAT
>JAODTR010007465.1:0-10258 GCA_025399935.1 Amblyopsis rosae | reverse complement strand
GCTCGGGAAAGGGAAGTTTGGGGTCCCTTGCTGAAGCTGTTGCCCCCGCGACCCGACTCCAGATAAGCGGGAGAAGATGGATGGATGGATGGATGAATAATGTATTATTATTATTATATTATGCAGCATAACTTTGAACAGAACTTAGACATAACATGTTTCTAAACAAAAAGTACCATTAAGATCACTCGTTTCAAAATACAATATCTTTATAAAATATAATTATATTGTCAGTGAGTATAAAACTTGCTATCCTTCTGTAGATAAAAACAATGAATTCACTGCTGTGGGCCTTTAACTGGGCTTGAAACTCTAACAAGATTATACAGGACTTAGATAAGAAACATATGCTGTATCTCAGCACTCAAGACAGACATTTTAATAATCAATTTTAACGCTATGATTTTACAGTAGGCTATACAGACATGTTTGTAGAGATAATGTCTTTCCACTTTGACTATCTACTTTGTTGAGTTATTGTAGGCTACCAGATTTTGTTATTTCAGTGCTTGCCCCACACACCCCACTGCATGTTCCAGACCCCAAAGGATTTGTTTGCATTGAAGCAAGGTATAGAGGTGGAGTCTGAGAAAACGTGCCGTTATTAAGCAGGTAGTCTGGCAGCTCGCAGAGCCAGCCTTTACTTGCATGATGTCAGACTACATAAGCCTACATAACTCAATGACCAAATGGACGTTAAACTAAGGAATTTAGGAATTTGTCTGGCTGTTTGCAGGTCTGGTAAATCTATTAAATAAGAGCTTAAAATAAATGCAAAGACTGAAATGAGTACATAAAGCACTACACTAGTGCTAACAGCCAATGAAAATCTACAACCCACTTTCTCACCAGTTCAAAATCTATGAAGGCAACATTGATCCCATTATTACCAATAGCCATGAGTTACACGCTAAGTCATGTAGGCTACTGCTTAGTTGATGATGGCCAGAGCCAGCACAGCTTCCAACTCGTTCTTCAGAAAACCTAGAAGTGATATCATGGAGGGTTTGTGCATGTATACACTCTACGGTAATTACATTTGGTCACACTTAAACCCATGCAGAGTGCTATGTACTTAGACCCAGTTGTGCCTATTGGTTTGGCCTACAACAACTGACAAAAATGACTTCTGTGGGTAAAACAATGACCAGGCTCAACTGCAAAAGCTGTATTGATGAGTTTGATGATGGTGATGATGATGATGATGATGATGATGAAGAACCAATAGGTTATATATGTGACCAGTAGTGTTCCTTATATACATTACAGTGTAATTGCACCCTAAAATTATTTTTTTGAGCTGTAAACGAAGTAATAGGATTGATCTGTGACGAGACACATCAATGCTGGTGTGAGAATATCTGCTTTGGTTGGTAGTCTCCACCTCTATATAGAAGTGATTTATGTCTTTGACAGCTCAAAATAATTCTGCCCAATCAATGCCTCTTATTCTCGTCGTATAATAATAATCTTCTCAATCTTCGAAGCTCCAGTTTGGCTGCGAATATCAGTCAGGCTTAGTTGAAATTGTTGCGCTTCAGTCCAAACCACCAGTGTTTATGACCAATCAATGTTGTACTGGCAGCTACAGGAGTAGTTTAGGTGTGATATTATCTGACGATGATAATCACTTCATCCAATCAGCTGCCAAGTATTTTTGGAAAGCGCCTGCCCTTATCCAAACAATTTCAATGGATAGCTTCCCAGATGGTTCTGTGTAACAATCATCTGGCACATGAGATGTATCTATTCCCTGATTGGTCCAGGAAGCCTTGTCTGCCAATCATATGAATGTCTGCAAACATTTTCAACAAGTTTGTAGTTAATGTTATAATACCGTTTGCAAAATGTTATATACGTGAGCCAAAATACTCCCATCACAATCCAAACATTACTAATTTTATTGTGAATTGACATCACTCGTTAAATCACTTACAAAATTAGACATTTCTGAGCTTGTATGATCAATATATTTCTGTAACCTGGTGACAAATTGTACTTTAAATTATATATATATATGTTTTCTATTTATATATACTAATTACTTATATGCATATATCTTTTTTGATATATATTGCCTTAAAATCTCATGTATATATGCATACTTGTTTGCCGTCAATGCTCCATAATGAGGGAGCAGAGGAAGGGTTGCTCATTTTCAACATATACCTGCAAGAGCTTTAAAGGTGTTGTGTGCAATATATATTTAGTTAAAACATTAAAAAATCATCAAATATTATCAAGAGGCTCATAAGAAATAACAGTTTTGATGATATGTCAAGTATCTTTATTTACTTTGTACCTCAAGGGGCAAGTTGAATTATAGGCATCTTGCTCAAGGAAACAGGACAGGCCAAGCTGGTTGTATAAACCTACAATCTTTGGTGTGGGAGAAAACATTAAAATGTGCATTATTAATTACGGGCCTGTTTTATATTGCAAACACTGAATTTAGATTTCACAGCAGGCAATTCTTCAATAATTTCACAAAACCACTTTTTTATGGTTATAATAATCAATAATTTCACAAAACCACTTTTTTATGGTTATAATAATCTAGCCTGGAATGCTTTAATTAAATTAAACATTTAATATCAGCTGTCAAACCCTGTCAAAAACATTTTCAATAAAGAAAAAGTGAATTCTTCTTACATTAATTAACGTCGTGTCAGTCACGTCTGCGTAAGGGGCGTGGCTTCATCTATACATTGCGGTAACGCGTGTGTGCGCTTGCTTTGCGTGCACGCAGAGCGCCAGCGAGCAAGAGCCCCGCAAATGCTGCAGATGATCAGAGAGAGAGAGAGAGAGAGAGAGAGAGAGTGAAAGAAAGAAGGGAAGGAAGGAGAAGGTGTGAACCAGAAGAGGGAGTAGGGGGGAGATCAGAGAGCCCCGAGCAATACCACATCCACACACACACACGGTGTAAGAGTGCCAGGTTGCGTGTGTATGTTACGAGTCACTTCTCTTTCCACTAATTTGCCACTGAAGAGGAGGAGGAGGGCAAGGATTGAAGGCAGGCGGAGGCGGTTGCACCCTTTCGTCTGTTTATCTGAACACTCGCTCTCCGTGACGGACGAACAGACAGACACCGGGACCCTTTACTCACACACACCCCCCTCAAGAAATGCAGTAGAGGAGTTGCCTTGCACCGAGCTCAACGCCGAACATTTTCTCCGTTCGCCCGCAAGAAGCAGCGCAGAAACACCCGCGCATCAACATCATTTCCTAGTCGACGTGGGAGAAGCCGTAGAGTCGGGGTTGTGACCGTGTGTAAGTCCCATTCCAAAGAGGAAACGTGCATTCGGATCACGGGAATCCGTGTGTTGCAATCGGGCACTGCGCTCCAGTGAGGGAATTGTGCATTTGAAACGTTGAAGGCGGATAGGAGCGGCATCGGCTGCAGAGAGAGAGATAACAACGGTTGTGGCGGAAAAACTGGTTTTTGGATCTGCCAAAAATCGCACACGGAGCCTCTAGAGGTGGAGGAAATACCACAGAGAACGTGCGTGTGTGTGTGTGTGTGCGCACGATAGAGAGGGAGCTCGATATCTCATAACACTATATCCTACATTTTTACCTTAGATTATTTTTGGGAACATTACAAATGGGTTAGAATCTCCGCGGTTTCCTCCGAACCAACCGACCGAAACCAATGCAGGAGGGAGAGAATAAGTGACCGCGCTCTTGCACGACCTCGCTACTATCTTGTATATAGAATGTAGAGACCACCAGACCAGACCAGCCCGCCCTACAACAGCACCTGCCTCTCATAGGAAACCCCCAGTGAGTAGACCAAACAGAAAGAGAAAACACGCTCCCGGGTATCCAGCCAGCATCTTCACCATGCCGGCCGGTATGAAACCGCTGGAGAAGTTTTTGAAGAAGCAAACGACCGCCCTGACCCGCGCGGGGGGCTTTGGAGGGTCGGACAAGGCCAGTGGTACCGGACCGTCCCGGAGGAGGGCCAGCCTGTCTCGGGTCGTTCCGTTCTTCCGAGAGACCTCGCCTGAGAGCGGCCAGGCACGAGAGGTGTTCAGGTGAGATTGAGAGAGAGACTGTAACCGATGTTGCTATAACCAATCAAACTGTTTTATTTGTGTTATCTTTTAAGGGGCCTTCATGTTAGAAATGCACCAACTGAGTCCAAACACATTTGGATATAAATATGACCTCTAAAACAAACAACTTTACTTATGAGACAGCAGACATTTTACTGTGTGTGTGTGTGTGTGTGTTTCAGTCCTTGTCAATCAATATGCAAACATATGGACATTCCAAGTTTAAGCCCAACCTGTAATGCGTTTATGGTGTAAATGTTGAAGCTTATTAGGATGAAAGGTGATATGATTGGGAGATGATATGAAGATCTATGTAGTGAAATGATAGAATTTGTGGGAGCATGTTGAGGTTTATATTATATTCTGCTCAACATCAGACGTTTGCCTACATCTCAAGACAGATATTGTAAGCTACACTTACAATATCTGCCTGTTCTGTGTGCCTGAGTCACGGTTTCTACACAGCCCTGGCTCAAATGGGAACACAAAGTGGTGCAGACCGTACCACACAGCACTCTCCCAGCCTTGGTGTTGCGTAGTAGGGTGGAGCTTTTAGGGAGCAGCACCCTGTATATGGCATTGTTCTGAGTTCAAACTATCTTTCTCCAGAATCCCTGACTCCACCTTTAACCAGCCAGATCTCAGTGTCTGTGAGGCAACATTCCACACATGACATTAACACTAGTGTTTTCTAAACAAGGCCCACCCTTGTCTCCAGGGCATGTAGAGTTATGAAAGGTGTTGATTTGAATGGATAACGCACGGCACAGCACCCTAACTTTGCCGCCATAACATTGTATTGAACATGCATTTGAACTTCAAAACACATTTACAATTTCAATTAGCCGCTTTTAGAAGATGGTTTTATAAAAAGCGACTTGCTGTGAATGTATACAGTTATACAATTTTGAAGGTGCATGTAGGGTCATGTAGGGTCAAGAGGTGGCCCTCTTCCTGAATCTAGCCTGCCTTACAGGTAGAGCTTGATGGGGATCAATCCCACAACCTGCCTGTTGGGACTGCTCACTAAACTATCCTGCCCCCCATTTAATATAAGATATAGTTTGATGAATAGAGATGAACTAATGTCTTTCTCTCTTTTATTTTATTGTTATATAATAATGAATTGCCTTGACCTTTGACCCTTTCCAGCCCGGACAGCGAGGACCCTCCGTGCTGGCCCTCGGCCGCGGGCATCGGCCTCGGGGGCATGGCGCCCGCCACCGGGAACGTCTCTGGCTCCGTGCCCGTCGCCAGTTCGGTCGGGGGAGGCGGAGGGGATGTGCGGAGCCCGTCCCTCTCCAGCGACGAGCAGAGCTCCGAGGCCAGCATTGTCACGGACACCAGCAGCAGCGGCGGGGGAGGGGCCTGGGTCCCCATTAACGCAGACACTCCGGATAACCTGACCCTGGCTCTGCTGGACAGCGTTGCTGGGAAACGCTACGTGCACTGTTCAGGTAGCGCGCGCGCACACACACACACACACACACACACACACATTATAAAAGCCCCATGCACAGTCACACAGAGGCTGTGGAGTTAATTTGACTGATTAGGACTTTATTGCGGTATGCGTTCCGTACACACACACACACACACACACACACACACACACACACACACGTCCATTTCATTGTCTAGTAAACCAGAGATAATGCTGATCTGGTAAGTTGAATATGATCGGATAACGATATCTGTCAGGATGGCAAATCAAAAATAACAACAACAATTGTTTGTAGTCTGTTATGCCCATGAAACACAGTCAACCAGAAATGCAAACGCTAATGTTGTCTAAAATTTTCTTTATTTATTTTTTTCAAATCTATTATTGCATTTTCTTTAATAATACATTTGATGGTATTTTGAAACATAAATCAGGTGATATTTAACACCAGGAATATCTATCAATTTTCCTTTTTTATGAGCTCACTTGGGAATTAGTTGTTTGCGTACAGGTCATCTTGCTGAATGCACTTATTGGACATGAAACACCTGGTCATGCATTGAGTTAAAGCAGATTGACTTCCATCAATGACAGGATTAATCAATATGCACATGCAATATACTGTATTGTGAGCAGTGCACCTATATCTTAGCGCATTAGAGGCATTTATCGGTGACATTTCTGTTCTGGAACGACATGCACATTCATTTTATACTCACCATAATACACGCTTTAAACTGAGTGTGTGCGTGTGAGTGTGTGTGGGTGTGTGTGTGTGTGTGTGCGCGCGCACGTGTGTGTGTCATTCTCTGCCTAGTCCCAGCTGTTGCATAATAACTGCCGTCCTCTTTAAGAAATCCAGGGTGCTTATTACTGTGTGTACATGGGTGTGTATGTGTCTGCATAATAGTTGTGTGTGTGTGTGTGTGTGTGTGTGCATTTGTATGCTCCTCATGGTCTTAGAAAACAACAACAACTTCAGCATGTGCAGCAATGTGTGTGGGCGTGTGTGTGTGCGTGTTAAGAAGGACACCTTTATTGCTACGTACAGTGAGCATTGCTTTAAGGAAGAACATTTGCATATTCATCTTTTGGTGTGCAAGCTGTTCAATTCAGTTTCTGGCTCAAGGGCATTTTACATTGGCGTTGCTGGTATTGAACCGAGGCCACGGTATATGGCTCTTGTTTTATGCAAACGTGGATAGATGGATGGACTTGGACGGTCCCGGACAGCTATACAGCGCCAACCCCCTTTATTCCTAATGGAGACTATCGTCACAATTAGCCACAAGCTTAGTCTCTTGTGTTGTCCGGGTGGTAGCCATGAATAATCCAACACAGTTGCCTTGTTATCGGCACTCTTAAAAGGCCGCATTATGCTTTATTCTTTTGTGTCTAGTTTGGTTCAACGCACACGGGCAGTTTGACAAAAGTGTCTGTGTTCTCTGAATACAGTTGTTGACGTACGACAATGGATTATGGCCTGTAAAACTAGTTTCGGTATTCAATACATTATGAGGTTGTTGTCCTCAAGAAAGGGTGACTGGCTGGCTGATTTATTTATTTTAGAATGAGGTTGTTTCTGTACGGTGGAATTTGTTCTTGGAAAAGCGCCTGTATTTGCAAATGGCAAATCTTATCTAGGAATAAAGGTTGTTATTGTTGTCCTAAATCAACCCGACATTAGTTTTGCAGAATATTCAACTGTATCCTATATGTTTGAGCTTGATGCACTGCATTCCATGACTATGTACTTCTAAGCACTCTCAATGGTAGTGACTTTAGTTGCATGTTAACAACATTTAGTGTTTGCTTTATTTTCGGATTGTTAGCCCTGCTGACATGGTGATGTCGTTATTGTAACAGAATGTTGTTTGCTTACGATTGCATGACCTGTGTACAACCTGATCTATTGACACAGTAACTAATTGCAGTCTCTTTGGATATTAGATTCTACCGAATGCTCTAAATGTAAAAGTATGCTTTTAAGTCTTTGCTTGTGGATGTGAACGTTCACGCGAGACTAAAATCCCTACATGATCAATGAGCGACCTCTACATGTGTACAATGCTAGACCAGCCACACGCACGCACACACGCACGCTGTCTCCTTCCTCGGCCGTCGCGTCACATTAATTTTCCGCGCACGCTCAGGCATTCCCAAATCTGTGCATCAGCGTTTGACCGGGACACCGTGACACAGAGCCTGTCGGTCATCACGCTAGAAATAACCCTAGTATTGACTCGCCAGCTTACGAGTGACCTGGAGATTGACTTATGGCGCGCACACGCATATTCCAGTGCAGCACATTACACTTTAGAATGAAGTTGAGCGAAGGATGGATGTAAAGGCTTTCTTTTGAAGGTAGTTTGTGTCTGGAATGACAGCCATGTGCACAGTTGGGTGCAGGGGTGGACATCGTGGGTCCCACAGCGGCCAATGTAACGTGATTTAAGGAGGCTGCTTTAACACGCATGCTGTCATAAGCAAACACTGGCCTGCCAGAGGTGCGTTTACATTCTGCGAATGTTCGTTGCGAATACGTTTACTTTGAACATTTTAAATTATGTTTTGTGTAAACATTCCAGATTCCAAACATACTAGATTTTATCTGTGACCGTTCGTCCAGAGTTTGTGTGTGACCTTTTGCGTGCGTTCGTAAAACGTTCGCGCCTTCGCGGTGAACTCCAAGCAAACGGGATTTAAAAAAAAATGTTGAATATGGTCGCAAAGGTTTGCCTCAGTTTGCCAATTTGAATGCACCTCAGATCCCTGACAAAAGGCACCGCCTGTTCCGTAGAGGGACCCTGTGATATTATTTGTCATCGAGCAATAATACTCTGATGTGGATACGCATCTAGGTACAGCATATACCATCATCCCAGGTTTGAATCTGACTCGTGGCCTGCACGGTTCGAATGTCGTCGTCGTGGAGAGAGCTGTAAGATAGCATCATGTTAGGCTTAACGCAGTAGAAACTTAACCGTGCGTGTGAGTGTGAGTCCAAGCCCACAGTATATTACAGACGAACAGTGTCTGACAGGGCCATACATGCATTCTCGTTACAGTGCTATGAGCACCAGTGTACTGTTTCACCTGAAAGAGCAGCTGAAGTTCTATAGACTCCTCGGAACTTGGATAACTGCTTAAATTATGACAGTGGCGCAATGGTAGAGCGGCGTGAACAGGTGATCAAGAACGCGCTGGTTCAAACCCCGCCAACTCCTCACCAAGTGTCGATGTGTCATTGAGCAAGACAGCTAACCCAAACTGCTTCCGGTGGTCAGGTGTGTCCTTGCATGGCTGACTCAGAGCCATAGAAGTAACGCGGTTAGAGTGAACGGAGATGACGTAACTCTGTTTACTTCTATGGCTCTGGGCTGACCTAGCCATCTGTGCATGAATGGGTGAATGTGAGGCAAATAATGTAAAGCGCTTTGGATAAAAGCGCTATATAAATGCAGTCCATTTACCATTTAACTTAAGTCCTTGAGGTTTGCCCCTCAAAATTGACTGCATTTCATTTCCCCTTTGTTGTGATTTGATTTGCCGCAAAAAAACGGTTAATTATCAGACGACGTGTCTTGATATTTCAGTGTCTAATTGTGTTATTAGAGAGTGTTAGAAGCCCTGAAGAATATACAGTATTTGACTCCAGGTGGATATGGTACATTCCAAGGGTGTGAATATATTATTTAGTATTTAATATATTACACTCTATGTGTGTGTGTGTGTTAATAGAACAAGTGTGTAATTGCTTGTGTGATAGAATAAATGTTCATCTTTAGTATGGCCTGGGTTTTATGCCATATTATTTGTCAGCAATCATTGTAATTAATAATTATGGATTACTGTACCTTAAGCTGAATACAGTTACTCTGATTGCAATTATGTTTTAGTTTTTGCACTGGGTAAGGTAAAATGCCTGAAAGTTGACAATATATATTAGGGATGGCACGATCCAGTTTGTTCAGTCCCGATACAGATATCAGCACTTTGGCTATCGTCCTATACAGAGTACGATCCGATTCCAGTGTTAAAGTAAGTTTTAAGTTAAGTTGCAAAAGTAAGTTTTAAGTTAAGTTGCAAAGTAAATGACAGCCAATCTCTATTTTAGGACTTAGATGCATTTTAGAAACCTGCTGCTGATAGTGTGGCCTGGGTAGGTTAGACATGGCTGATGCTTGACTGTAGACCTACATGTGTAAATTAATTTAATTGGATCAGCCCCATGGGTCGGTTACAACTGTCCAATTGTCACCGATACCGATCCAGCTATTTAAGTCAGTATCGGACCGATTTCCGATCTCCGTATCGTATCGGTACCATCCCATATGTGTGTATATATATGTGTATGTGACACCTCTACGTGTGTATGACAAATGTCTTTGTGGCCTTAGAATTGACATATGGCACTTGTGAGAAAAGTGTCACCTGGACAAGTGATAGCTGAGAGTGTTAGTTTGTTTCCAGGTGCAGGACTATGTTCCAACCCACTGCTTGCAACAGCTTTCATTGGAAATAGTAGGTTGGTTTCAGTTTCGTGACCATTTAATGGGTATTTCCACATTTAGACTTGTTTTCTTCTAGAAAGCTGTTCCTTGGAGCTTTTAGTCTGAGGCAGTGTGAGCTGATGTTGTCATTATTATATACTTTGATTTACTGTTATTGTTACTATTAAAGTCCATCCATCCATCCATCCTCATCCGCTTATCCAGAGTCGGGTCGCGGGGGCAGCAGCTCCAGCAGGGGACCC
>JAODTR010007464.1:0-10258 GCA_025399935.1 Amblyopsis rosae | reverse complement strand
CTGTGTTGGAGCAGGGAGACATCTAAAACATGCAGGGCACCGGTCCCCGAGGACCAGGGTTGGGGACCACTGATTTAAAGGACACAATAATAATTCAATAATTTAAAGGCATAGCAATAATACTAGTAATAGTAATATGGGTAATAACAACAACAATAGTAATATAATAACAATTAACAACAATACTCTCTCTCTCTCTCTCTCTCTCTCTCTCTCTCTCTCTCTCTCTCTTTCAATCCCACTTTTCCTAGCCACCTAAGGCACAAGTTATATTTATGGTTTTGCAGTTTGCGGGGGCTGAGGCTCTAGCCTGGCCTCTCTCAGCCGGTCAGCAATTGGGGTAATGATGGGGGTTGGGGTACGAGCGCCAGGCAGAACTTGAGTATCTAGCAGCACAGGCAAGCCAATCTCCTCTGTATGTAGCACCACACTGAAGTGATTAGGCCACAGGAAGCTGAACCTGACATTGCTGACACTAGGCCCCCTCAGCCACATCCTGCCCCCGCATGCACCCACAAACATACCACCTTATACTGACACCCGATTCACCGGGGCAACCGGCGTCTGATTTACATCTTCTGATAAAGGGGGTGTGGGTTGTATTATAGAGAATGCCAGAGCAGAGGACACATCCTAGAAAGAAGTAAAAAACATGAAATAACGGCTGCTGTTGCTGTTTCATTTGTGCGCCCTGGTGTGGTGTGTGCTGCACATGGCGAGCAGGAAAGAACAACTTGCTCTGTGAATTTCAGCCTTATTAACCTGAAGTGGGTCCAATCACCTTCTCTGCTGTAGGCACGTTGATTTGGCTATATGTACAGTATGTACAATAGTACAATCAGTGCCTACCATAATGTCAAAAAGAAGTGACAATGCTGGGGTTCAGTACTTTCTGGTTAGTAAGGGTGGGATATCTACAGTAGCTTTGAGATATTGACAGAACACTACTGCCCTCTTGTGTTTTTGTTGAAGTTAAGAGCATGATATTTACTGCGTGTGTGTGTGTGTGTGTGTGTGTGTGTGTGTGTGTGTGTGTGTGAGCGTGCATGCGTGCATGTATGTGTGTGTGTGGTATATTACAGAGCTGATTATGCATGAGCTTCCCCTTTCACCCTTAATCAGTGGTGAGAGAATAGCAGATAATCAGAGTTTGGTAAAACCTTAACTTTCATTTGAGGTCATTCTATTGCTGAGACAAACATGAATTGATAAACCAAGTCATTCACCTATTTAATCAAATAAGAAATATATTACTTTATATCACACTAATAATACAATGCATAATAACTAAATCAATTCCAACTACCCATTTTGTATTTTTTTGTACTCTTCTACCTCTATATTTTTAACCGTCCCAAGTTGCAGACAACCTAAGCACATTTTAGCAGCTTAAGTCTATGCAGCATTTGTATTGGCTTAAAAAATGCTATTTAAACATTTTCCCTCATATATCAATATAACGTAGAAACCAGTGCACATTAGAGCACAGAAATCCTTGTACGACAGGGTTCATTTGTGATCTATGAAACATTTGTATCTCGCCGATTTAAGCATATGATCAGGCATTGATAAATGTGCCGACTAAAAACAATCGTAAATTATCATGCCCCTATTGCAGTTTACAGCATCGCACTGGATTATGGTGCTCATTTCTTTTTTTCCAAATATTTTTTGTGTCTTATATTTAAATTATTGCACAGTTGTGGATATATGTATTTCTTAATTGTGCTGATGCCTCAGATCAATCAGTTATGCATTAGGGGTGTTGTTATAAGCCTTTGGCTAGACAAACTGGTATGGACCCAGCCCCACAGAGCCAGGCAACAGGGATTTTGTGAAAGAGTGTGCCTCCTGCACCCCAGTATACTGACCTACAGAACCATGACCCCGGAATCTGACAGCAGAGCTCCTGGAACAACACACCCAAATGTGTCAGTCAATTGTGGAGATAGACCACTCACCCCTAGCCATCAACAAATAAAGCCAGAAATGTGCATCACATACAGTACTTGCCAGATATACAGGAACTTTAGAGAATGGAAATAAAACAGAGCAAATTTCAAGCATTTTTTCAAGAATCAAAGTAAAATGCATTTTGTTCACAAATATGTACAAATCTGTTAGTGAGCACTTCATATTTGCCCAGAAAATCAATCCTCCTGACAGAAGTGGCATAGCAATATGATAATTAAAACATGTTATTGTTATTATGTCCTGGACATAATTAAAGGCCACTCTCAAATGTGTAGTTTATCACAAAACACAATGGCTTTCATTTAGAAAACATGCGTGCGACAGAAATCTGTGCGTACAATCATTTCCACCCAAAGGTCGGCATTTTTCAATCTGGACCAATTTGATGTGAGTCATGGCAACGATCAAATCTTACGTCAGGTCTCAACTCATGTACGCATGTTTTCGAGTCATCTTACTTGCGGTGCAGCATAGTGGAGGTGGCGGAAACTTATATGTGAGTTGTTTATAGACCATATTCTGCTTCTGACAGGTATTTAAGAGTAGATATTCATTAAAATATATTAGGGCAAAATATTATATTTCGTAAAACCAGTGTAGTCCGCGGGATTAATTTTATAGTCTGCATGCCAGAGAAAACAACATCATTTTGGCCTGTTCTGCATAGCGCAGGTTAATAACAGGGTGTTATTATTTGATGAAGATTGATTTGACGATGACAATCTAGATTGCCAAGACAGCCGTGCATGCTCAGCACAGCCCCAAAGGCGGTCCGCTATTCAGGTTCTCATTTTTTAAAGACAAAACCCCACTCATCTATGATTTAGGCAGAAGAAAAATAATTAAAATGATCTAACCATCTAAACATCATATTTATTAGGAGAATTGTCTTTGAGTTGTTTTCAGACCAGGCAGGCATTTATGCATGCCAATGCATCCATATATTCATTAAATAGCCTATCAACCCGTATCGGGTTGTTAAATATAGGCTATAAAGATTATGGCAAAATATTATATTTTGTAAAGCCAATCTATATCGGCAGAGGGAAATGTATCATAGAGATGAACAGGCTGTTTATTTGATCATGGTGATAGAATATAGCATGTGCTCAAAGAGCCCTCTAGATGTAGTGGTTCACTACGTTCAGGGTAATTTTTCTTTTTTTTATGAACACCATAACATCTGATTGATCTGAAACGTCATGTGAGCGCTAATGTAAGTTGAATTCTGCGCTCGGATCTGCACTGGTTTCAACAGTAGATTGATACATGAGGGTCATTGTCACAGATGTCATACGTTTTGAGGGAGTGTACACTGGCATGCTGACTGCAGGAATGTCCACTAGAATGTAATTTTTCAAAATAAAACTCAAGTATATATATATTTTTTGTATGCAATAGCTGACTTTATCTTTAAATTGTCTCTCCAGTTCAATAGGCTTTACATTCATGTGGAAGAAGACAGCCATTGACACCCTCCATAAGGACGGAAAGCCTCAAAAGATAATTGCTAAAGATGCTGGCTGCAAGTGCTGTGAGTGCCAGGAGTGCTGTTTCCAAGGATATTCATAGAAAGTTGAGTGTAAGGAAAAAGTGTGGTAGGAAAAGATGCACAAGCAACAGGGATAACCGGAGCCTTGAGAGGATTGTCATGCAAAAGCCATTAAAACATTTGAGAGAGCTTCACAAGGAGTGAACTAAGGCAAGAGCCACTACGCACAGATGTATCAAGGAAATGGGCTAAAACTGTTGCATTCCTCGCCACTCCTGAACCAGAGGCAATGTCAGAAGTGTCTTACCTGGGCTAAGAAGAAAAACAACTGGTCTGTCACTCATGGTCCAAAGTCATTTTTATCAGATGAAAGTACACTTTCATTTAATTTGGCAATCAAGGTCCCAGAGTCTTGAGGAAGAGTGGAGATGCACAAAATCCAGCCTCAGTGATAGTTTGGAGAGCCATGTAATCTTCTGGTGTTGGTCCACTGTGTTCAAGTCCAGAGTCAATAGTCGTCTACCAGGACATTTTAGAGAACTTCATGCTTCCTGCTTCTGAAAAGTTTTATGGAGAGGCTGATTTCATATTCCAGCATATACCTTCCCACACTGCCAAAGGTGCCAGTATCTGGTTCAATGACCAGGGGATTACTGCGCTTGATTGGCCAGCAAACTCGCCTGACTTGAACCCCGTAGAAAACATATGGGGTCTTGTCAGGAGGAAGATGAGACACAAGACCCAACAATGCAGATGAGTTAAAGGCTGCTGTCGAAGCAACCTGGGCTTCCATAACACCTCAGCATTTCCACGGGCTGATTCACTCAATCTCTTGCCACGTAGATGCAGTAATTCATGCAAAAGGTGCCCCAACCAAGTACTGAGCGCTTGTACACAAACATACTTTTCAGAAGGCCAACATCCATCCATCCATCCATCCATCCATTTATCTTCTCCCGCTTATCCGGACCCCAAACTTCCCTTTCAAGAGCCACATTAGCAAGCTCTGACTGGGGGATCCTGAAACATTCCCAGGCCAGTGCGGAGATATAATCTTACCACCTGGTCCTAAGTCTTCCACAAGGCCTCCCCCCAGCCGGACGTGCCTGGAACACCTCCCAAGGGAGGCGCCCAGGTGGCATCCTTACTACTGTACATGCCCGCACCACCTCAACTGGCTCCTTTCAACGCAAAGGAGCAGCGGCTCTACTCCGAGTTCCTCACGGATAGCTGAGCTTCTCACCCTATCTATAAGAGAGATGCCAGCCACCCTTCTGAGAAAACCCATTTCGGCCGCATGTAGTCGTGATCTTGTTCTTTCGGTCATGACCCACTCTTCATGACCATAGTTGAGGGTAGGAATGAAAATTGCCTGGTAGTTAGAGAGCTTTAACATCCGTCTCAGCTCTCTCTTCGTCACAACGGTGCGGTAAAGTGATTGCAATACCGCTCCCGCTGCTCCGATTCTCCGGCCAATCTCCAGCTCCAATGTCCCCTCACTCGCAAACAAGACCCTCGAGGTACTTGAACTCCTTCACTTGAGGTAAGGACTCATTCCCTGTAATTAATCCACGGTTTCACTTTGTCAATGAAATAGTGAAATTACTGAACTTTTCAACAATATTCAAATATATAGAGATGCACCTGTACCTGTAGCTGGGTTTACATGCACACTTTTTTCATTCCAGTTGAAGTAATTTCAACTGAAGATTTTGGGTTAGCCGTTTAAATGGGATGTGTATATAATAGTCTGGTGGACTTTCAGGTAGTTGGGGCAGAATACCAGGCTCCATGTAGACACAGCTACTGATTCAAACCAGTATACTCACTGAGGTGATCACTGCAGTCTATATGCATGCCTGTAACCATGTCATGTGCCCCCTCTGGACACAAGGCTACCACATTCAGGGTAGTATGGCATCACATCAATGTTTTTGGAGTAATAGTTTTTACAGTGAATGAATGTGTAATCATTCGTGTGATGTGATGTGACTTCAGACACATATGCTTACAATCAATCGCACCAGTCACATTAGGAAATTAAGCAAGCGCTTATAATTCTTCATTGGATAATTTATGTATTGATAAGAAATGGACTCGATAGCCACTGGCATCATTCTGCTAATTGTTTGATGTGACATACCATGCCTATCCCCAATCTCCCACTGACAAGGGCCGCTCTTTTGACTCTTGTTTCGTTTTACTAATGCACAGGTGAACCCATGCTCCACTGCAAAAGGATCTTATATAGTATTAAGACAGGGAAAATGTTTAAACCACCGATAGCTGCCATAACTGCCCGCAAAGAATTCAAGAACAAATACATTTACAGTAAAAATCTATTATATACATATTTGTTTTATTGCAAATATGCAAAAACTGCAAAGAAATTCAGCCCTCAACTGCCTTTTCTAAGATAATTACTGTACTTACCATAATAATTATAGCATTTAAACTGAAAATATAAATAGCGCATATTTAAGAGGATGCACACATTACATGAATGTAGCCTATTATGACATAAGGCATAATCATATCATGTAAGGACTCTATGCACTAGTATATAGCACAGTTGAATATTTCAGTTTGTCTACACTTGAGCAGTTTGAGAAAGGTCTCCATCTTATGGGCATCTTTTTTGAAGCAAGTTAGAAGTGTATAGTCTCGCAGAACGGATTCCAACATCTCTGGCTGCACATCATATTGTACAAGGCCATGCTCATTGGTTGTAGTCAGCATACCTTCATCCAACATCTAGGAAGGCAGATTGAGAGGTTTACTGTCACAACAAAGAACGCAACAGAACTGAATCGCCAACATAGTTTACCACATCTCTGTGTGTGTGATACTGTAGTGTAAGTTTGTCTTGTGCGTTCCAAACCTGAAATGCAACGCGTGTGTGTGTGTGTTTGCATCAGGGTTTGAGTCCTGTGTTGGTAAATTTACAGTTGGTGATCTAGTACCAATGCTAATACCTTGCTGATCAGAACCACAACTCCTTGCTCCAGACTGGTGAGCTTTTCTGACACCCACTTGGTCTTGTTGATGAGAATTTCTGGAGCAATATCATAGCGATTGAGTGCTGTTTGCAGGTAAACCAATGGCTCGATCCAAGACTGAACCAACATTAACACTGAGTGGAGCAACCATTTGTCCTGCAAAATAAGGTATGCAAATCATTACACTGTTTTAAGATGAATTTTTAGTTACTCTTGCCATGCGCTGAATCCACCTTATCAAATCAAAAATGTAAATACTAAAAGACTAATGGAAGCATGGAGACCATATATGAAGTCAGCGTCATGAAACGTGCCTATAATTATAACTTGTGGGGGGAAAAGCTTTTTTAAGCAAACTCTTTATCCATACATCTTCTCCCGCTTATCCAGAGTCAGGTTGCAGGAGCAGCAGCTCCAGCAAGGGAGCTGATAAAGAGCTATCAAACTTTATTAATATTATTAGTATTATTTTACATACATGTAGTTTTTATGTCCCGATGACCATTTAACGTGCAGTTATAGCTCTTTCTTTATTCATATAGATTGGTGCCTGAACTTGGTAGACTAAAATAACTTTCATTGTTAGCCTGGGAGCATTACCAAAATGGCTGGGTAGACTTAGGACTTTGATGTAGCTCTTTGTGACAAATGGCAATAAGGCAATGTAGCCTTACTCTAAGCTATTGCTATGGCAAAACTAATTTTACAGCAATACATTCCAGCTAGTAAAACAAAACATTGTCTTCTCCTAACTTTAGTTTGAAAGACTATTATACAATTATACAGTATGAACCTTGAAAGCAAGAGCTATACTGATGATCATAATGTTATATTGTAGTCCTGAAATTGTGAAAAAAGAAATTGGTACAGTAATTGCTTTTGCCATTATGCTTGACATTTGATAGTAGGTGTAATTATTGAACTTTCCATTATCCAAATTATAGTTCACATCACCAAGCGATTCTCCTTTGGCCTTTAACTAAGTGGTGATTTCTAGCGTCCAGTCTGTTGTCAAGATGACCTTTAGCCTAGAAATCTAAACATATTCTGATACAGTGGCTGGTTATGAGCACATTACCTGGCACATAAGCAAGTAAAACAAAATTTCCTAATGTTATTTGGAAACGTTTGTAACTCATGTAAAACCAGCCAACATGATGCAGCTGATAAGCCTACACACACTAAGTGTGTGTGGTCATTAAAATCTGTCTAGGGTGATTCAAAACAGACAGCTTTAAGTGTGTCTGTTCACACCTGGCATTACAATGCACCTCCACTTGATCAATGCGATCATATCACACTTCTCCGCTCTATATGCAAATAAGGACATACCCAGGCTGTTTCACTTGTGAAGACCACATGCGTTGTTGTATGCAAATGTCGGGAAGCACCAATCAACATCCATACAGTATCAATGCAAGCGCCCCGTCCATGCTGAGGGTTAACCATTTGAGTTCACTGCGGGACTGGACTGTGCTGTATACACAGGACTGGCTACCTCGGCTAACAAGTATTGATACATAAAACTTTGATACTGCACGCATTTCAAAGACCAGCCAACAGGCAAGCAAAACAACCACAGCCAGCTAAACAATAGTCTCACATATAATATAGAACATTAACAAATTAACAAATCATTTAAAGGAAATTACACAAGCTGGATAGTTTTCCTACGCCACAGCCGTGCCTATGCCTACTGTAGTCTGCTGGAAGGCAAACCAAATCGGCCCAAACTAAGTATAAAAAAC
Source organism: Amblyopsis rosae (assembly GCA_025399935.1). Classification (NCBI taxonomy): domain Eukaryota; kingdom Metazoa; phylum Chordata; class Actinopteri; order Percopsiformes; family Amblyopsidae; genus Amblyopsis; species Amblyopsis rosae. Next base: position 2,045 of record JAODTR010007464.1, on the reverse strand, counting down.
AAAACATAAAATGTTGCCCAATATGACACTGTTGACGTGTGTACCAACCAGGTATGTGATAAATACAGTACCAATAATGTAGTAATGTCTAGTAACGTAATACTTTTACCGTTACTTCTACCGTTATTACATTATTGGTAGTGGGCAAGGACACATTTGTGTTTGCAATGCTAAACGAATGCGGCCGTAAGAGTCCCAGACAACATCTGAATGTGGTTGAGCTACTGCACCAGACCTCAACAAGTCATCAATGCATCTTGGGTGCGATCACACCTGTACTGTATGTAGAGCTGATCACCCAAGCCACATGTTCCTGCCAGGTGTGAACATGATACCTGATCACTTCCGTGATCCTCCGTGTTAATAGTGTTGTGCAAGTAGAGACACGTAAATATGCTAATTTAGGGATACACATTAAACCTGCACTGTGCATACAGTATACAGTGTAAAGGCAAATAGTAACATGTAATACAGTGTAAATGTGAATTAAAAAATGTACAGCAGTCCGCTGTTGTTGCTTACAGATATTTGTTGTATTTCATTTATGGAGCTGGGGACAGAGGCTTTGCTGATGCATTCATAGCCAACCTGGTTCCTCTGGACACGCAAAGGGAATGGCACAAACATCTCCTCCTAAAGCACACACACACACACATCAGAAAAACATGGACATAAACTCTGCTGACCTTGGCTGACAATCTGTCGGTCCGTGAGCGGTGCACAGCAGAGGCACGTTTTGTTCTTCCGTCTCCAGGCCTCCTGCAGTGTTTTCTCTTTAACAAGCCCCTTGTCGATATATTTCAAAGACCATTTTGAATTTCCACCTCACAGTGAAGGGGACTCAACATGCAGCTAATGCTAGGCTCTCAGTGCTACACTATGTCATTACCACACTCGCACATGCAACAGCATGGGCTCTCTTCTTCAATAGTTCAGATATGGTATATACGTTTTCTGTGAAGCCTGGTTCCAGGGTGTAGATCATACTAGAATCAAGGACAAAACTCAAACGACACTGTGTGTTAAAAAGTGCTTTTGGTTCAGCATTATCTGGAAATAAGCTACTCTTCCAGTAGAACTACTTTTAAGAGGCACATACTACCATGCTTACTGACATATGCATATACTGTATATTTAACATACTCTATACAAATATTGATCCAGAAAAGTGATTTTCAAATAATCAAATAATAAAATACCAACTCCTGCGATGCTGACGATAGTGTTGTCAGTTTTGTGAATAATATACACAGTGCAGTACAGTATGTTAGTGTGCTGCTTACAAACAAAGAGCAGGACTCCTCTGAGATGCGATAGATGAGCTCGGCATGCTGGATAACTCTGTCCAGAAGTTTCTCTTTCGAGATTGAAGGGCAAAGTGAGATATTTCCCTGCTCTCCAATACAGGTCAATGGGAGACTTCTTGAGCGGAGACAAGGCCAGAGCAACAGAGCTCCTAAACAAACCTGCAAGACTGAATTACAAGCAGGTTAAGCATAACAAAGTGATGGAGGCAGGCCAACTTCAATACATGTTTTCTCTGATTTATATTCTGAGACCGATTCTTAAGTTTACGTTTACAAAATAGTATAACATTGAATACACTTATAGCAGTTATGTTGTTTAATGCGCCATTTAGTTTTTTCCACACAAAGAAACAAAATACAGACACACAAAGACGAGCAGTACACTGAAACTGTAACCAGAAGGAATGGCAACACTTACACACACTTGACATAAAATGACAGACTGTCTAGAAGCACAGATACGTCAACAGAGACACTAATGGAACTAGACAGGTAAACATGCACACAACACAACAAATACACAAATAGAGGTGCAAAATTAACAACAAACAAATAAAATAAAGAAATAATACTAATAATTAAAAAATTTATATATATATATATATATGTATATATCCATCCATCCATCCATCCATCTTCATCCGCTTATCCGGAGTCGGGCCGCGGGGGCAGCAGCTTCAGCAAGAGACCCCAAACTTCCCTTTCCCGAGCAACATCAGCAAGCTCTGACTGGGGGAT
>JAODTR010007463.1:0-10258 GCA_025399935.1 Amblyopsis rosae | reverse complement strand
CTAGTCATTTGAATCAGCTGTGTTGGAGCAGGGAGACATCTAAAACATTCAGGGCACCGGTCCCCGAGGACCAGGGTTGGGGACCACTGGTTTAAGAGAAACATGCAGGCTGCGCCATCTTGGACGTTATTCCTTGCTCATGCACAGTACAATCACAAGGCTAAGGTTAGAGGATAGAAGAGGATAACCATCAATACATGTAGATAACTGATATGGCATGAAAGAACCATTGCCATATTACAAAGAGTCAGGAGCCAAATGTGGCACCTGACAAAAACAGAGTGTTAAATCAATTACTGTTTTGAATGGGTGTGCATTCCAGGTGCAGAACCCTGCAGTTGCCACAAAACACTACTGCTTCAAGTCTACAACCATGATACATATATGAACTAAGGACAATATTAAAGTGGAAAAAATATATACTGTACAACTTCAATTATACTCAAATCTCTGGGGAAGGGGGCTTACTGCAGTCACTACTTTTTAGACTTGCTTTTGAGAGAGAGATATGTTTGCTTACTCCACTGTATACTTTTCCTAAGAAACTTTCCACAGGTTGAACACAGCATGAACATTTTCTGCTATTAAGCATGTTAAGCTTTATTTTTTTCTTGTCGGTCACCACATTGCAGCGTAGTATCTGAGCTCCATTGATAATGGCTTTGTATAGTTGTCATGCACGTGCTTAACTCAGAGTATACATACTCCGAGTTGACTAAACTAACTCATATCAGCTGTTCTGAAACTGAAAACTCTTGAGTTTTACATCTCAGAGTTGGCCAACTTAGAGTTCAGGGTTAGTTTCAGAGTTGGTTAAACCAGCTTGCTGAAATAGGGAACACAAACAAGTGGTGCAGACACAACAATATCCTCCTACCCTTTGCAATACATGTCCATTGTGCAGAGGGAGCATTGAGAGATGTGTTTGTTTTGACGCGATCGTGCTCAAATATAAACAATCTTTCCCCAGAATACATGACGTCACCTTTAATGGCACGGCATTGCCTGTTTCTATGGGGTCCTCGGTAAAGACATATGGCCGCTAAAAGGTACAGTAGAGCACCATATCTCTCTGAGTGGTTTGAATTAACTCCTCCTAGTGGTTGGAGCCAGCACTACATCACTATTTGTGCATGTCCCTCCCACAGCTCAGCCCTGAGTGGCGTGCATTAATATCTACTCCTTCCCCAACAGTACACTGACACACATACTGGGGAGTGTTGCAATTACAACAAGCTTGTTAAGTCCAAGTAAATTTTTTGTGCATATTAATGTAGGTGTGTGTATGTGTGTGTGGGTGCACAAGTTGTTTGCTTGTCAACAACTTGTGTGTCAACATTGCCTCTGTATCTGTGGAATCACAGGCTGGCCAGACCATATTTGCTGATACACGCACACCATGCCACATTTTAGGGTGCATGCAAACACAGGCAAAGATACACACACATACGAAAACACACACTCTTTATTATTGAGTGCTGTGGACATTTTGTCTAAGAAGCTAGTGACCTCTGACCTGCACAGCTAGCGCTATGCAAATGTTTAGCACCATCCTTCAGCAGTAAAGAAAACAACATCAGACTCTGCTATGCCTCATGTAAACACACAGCCATGTTTAAAGTGACACACCATAACACTGTCTGGCTGCAACAAGCAGAGCTGCATACTCAAGGTTTCTCAACTCGCAGCTTCAAGACTGAAACGTGCGTGACATGCATTTGCACTAACTGTTTAAAGAACCCTCTTGTGGCTATGATAAAGAGCTCTACGTTTGGTGTATTTTGTTGAAATTGCCATAGACAACTGTCATACATACAGTAGCTGTAAACTATATATCCCTGCTCTGTGGTCATGTTGAGAAGAAGCCTCTATCATTCTCTACTCTACATCATTAGACAGTGTACAGTCAAATGAACTGAAATAGATGTATTGATGCAGCTCTTCAGAATGAGAAATGCTCATAAAATATAGTGTATACAAATAAAGTAAGAATAACATACAGTGTATAGCATAAAATGATAATATAATTGATAACAAATTTGCTAAAGAATTGCAAAGTTATATTTTTACATGTATTAATGAACTTTAACATAATAACTTGCCTAAATGTAATTGAAATTGAAATGTACTGTATTTGGTTAAATCAGCCTACAGTTACAGTAATATCTATGTACAATGATGCTTTTAGAGTCAAACAGGTCATAGAGAGAGAGGTGGCCATAATAATAGGAACAAATGACTTGAAAACCTACCCTGAAACACAATTACAGTTTAAATGCCTCGAACGCAAATTCTAATTTAGATTATTTTAATTATATGAGAGGGTTTACTACACTACTTCTTCTGGAACAGATACATGACATGTTGGCCTACTTCTATGTCTTTTACTTGACAGTTTTATCAAAGGCGACTTGTTTGGTGTAGTTTACATTAATACGTATTTGTTTTAAAATGTAAATAGATGGATTAGCTTGGAAATGACCCACATTCACTTCCTGATGGGAAGTATGTCACGTTAATGACTTTGCGATGACTTCTAATCAATGTTTTCTGTTGCTATGATGCCCTATAATCAAGGGTTACTTTCAGTAAAAGTTCTACCCCGTCGTGGCAATAATTATTAGTATTACTAATGTAGATACATAGTCTTAAAGTGTAACACCCTGTCCTGAGCCTGACTCCATTGATAGCGCAACTTCAAATGCTGAAGTGTAGTCAAGGAGCAGAGTGAGAGGCTGAGAAGGGTAGCCCGTTAACATCAATTGATTTTGATGATGCACGAGTGGACTAAAATCACAGTTGGAAGCCAGCAAGGACCTTGGGCAAAGGTATAGAGTGTAGAGACTTTTTGAACACATAGAATCCAGATTTGTATCAAGATTTCTTTCTCAATATTAACAGCATTGATGTGTCTAATCACAAAACACTAGCATTTAGTTTACAGCTCATGAAACACAATTAAGGGTGCAGTTACTCTTTAAAATGTAGGATTACAAGAAGAAGATTTGGGTCAGGCATCTTGCTTAAATATGCTTATAGAGCTTGAAACTTTGGTTTGAGACTTGAACACCCTGTCTACCACTAGACTATCCTGCCCCCTTCTACTAATCCTACTGCTACTGGGACAATACATGTTAGTACTTCTATTGGGACAGATACATGTTAGTACTTCTACTGGAAGAGATACATGTTAGTACTTCTACTGGAACAGATACATGTTTGTACTTCTACTGGACCAGATACACGTTAGTACTTCTACTGGACCAGATACACATTAGTACTTCTACTGGAACAGATACATGTTAGATGTTAGTACAGCTACTGGAACAGATACATGTTAGTACTTGTATTGGGACAGATATGTGTTAGTACTTCTACTGAAACAGATACATGTTAGTACTTCTACTGGAACAGATACATGTTAGTACTTCTATTGGGACAGATACATGTTAGTATTTGTATTGGGACAAATACATGTTAGTACTTCTACTGGAACAGATACACGTTAGTACTTCTACTGGAACAGATACATGTTAGTACTGCTACTGGGACAGATACATGTTAGTACGTCTACTGGGACATATACATGTTAGTACTGCTACTGGAACAGATACATGTTAGTACTGGATAAGAAACATGTTTTTTACAAAGCTTGGCAGATCAAGGTTCAATTCATATAAATATTGTGTATGGAAAGAGGAAGTTTAGCATTTTTTGTATCATGTATTATTACCTCACTAAGTTCACAGACAAGGAATGTTTGTGCATGTGCATGTGTGAATACAGTTTATTGTGCATACATAAATACTGCCTTGCAGAACCAAGATAAGTAGTGGATTAGTGGATAGTTTATAGTTATACTATCGATAATGAAAGCGCTCTCTCTCTCTCTCTCTCTCTACCTCTCTCTCTCTCTCTCTCTGTCTCTCTCTCTATCTCTCTCTACCTCTCTGTACATGTACAGTACACCCTAACAACTGCTTTGTGTTCCTAACAACACACCATGGTTGTGCGCTACTCTATACAAACTCCCACACATATAAACAGAACCCAACATACACATACACCCCACAAGTTCAAACCCACGCATTAGTACATGTTCACAGACGAACACATAAACACCCTGAGGGAAACTTGTGTGCGTTCAGCCAGTGTGTTCCTTATGGCATCTTACATGTCTCTCCTCAAAGATTAGATAAGAATTGACCAATGAGCAACTCACATCTCTGGGCCTGTGTGTTTGGCATCATTAAATCAACACTAAACAAAACCAAATGTAAATCCCTGTTCTGCTACAGAGGTGGCTACAACAGGCCATGAACAAAATGGTTGCATGCATAGAGTTAGAGATAAGAGCAAAAGTGGGTGGGTTCAACCTAACGCTTGCCGCCGCGGTAGGCGGAGCTATTGCCGCCGGTAGTGTGAATGCCCCTTAAGTAACTTCAGCATCACTTAAATTCAAAAATATTTTTTTCTTTTATAATATTTTTTTTTATACCATTTGCTATGTGACATGAAGTAGACGATGTCTGACTATTTAAATGAAAATGATTAGAGTCAAGGAAGTCTCAGTTTGTCGTGCATTTGCTGAAGTATAAGACTGAAAACATGAAATTAGAAAGACTACAAACCCTGTGTCGCGTAAGTTTCATGACATTTTCGCACCACAATCCACAAGCCAAAGAATGCATTGTTTTTGTGACGTGTTGTGCGAGACGAAAGCTGTAGTTCACTGAGCGGTTAGACACAAAACTAAAGATTACAAAGAACAAACTGCAACGTGACTTGAGCAATTATCTTTTATATAGACACACATCTATATATGTGTAACGGGATCAAAAAATAAATTGATTCTCGCCGTTACTATGTATAATTCTACTATACATATTTTTCCAAACTAAGGTCCCATAAAGCAGACGTGACTTAGGCTCTCTATTCAGTGTACAGCTTTTTATCTTATTTTGCATTTCACATTAAATATATACAGCACATACAGTAATATATGTTCTATCTTATGCCATTGTCAGTTGGTACAGTAATATATGTCCTATCTTATGCCATTGTCAGCTGGGGGCCTTTTATTGCCTACGGCTATAAATAGCCTACGTTTGTGCATAAGCCCTGCTACAGTACTATAGATTAATTTGCTATATCTTACAAATAGTATACAAACATTTTAGCTACAATATGTGTTCTAACCAAGCATAGCCTAATAATATAAATATATATATAAAATCCAGCAAATCTATTAATTACAGCAATATTGTTCAGGCGAAACAGATTGCTGTTTCTTCATTGTCTAGCAAAACCAGTAAAACTACTTAACTCATGATAAATGTTAATTAAGTTGTAGGCTAATGTTTAAGGCATATCAAATATGTATTTGTAACTGTTTAATACAGTCTTGTGATTGGGTTGGTTTGCTTACTCCACGTGAACACTTATTGCATCATAATTTAGTGCTTGTCCCTGGTTCTGCTTTCGTTCACATCAAAGCCATGCCAGCATTTTCCCTGTAATGTTACTAGGTTGCGAGGTGGGAAATTGGAGGAGCAGATACAGGTTTATCGACCCCTGTTCTCATTCACACGACCCCATACAGGAATGATCCCTGTAAAATGCAGGGTTATACAGCATGTGTGAAAATGGCTTTAATGTGAAGAGGCAAAAGCCTGTGACCAGTAAATAAACAAGAAATTATCTGATTACGACAAATAAGATTGTGTTTGTGGAACTCTCAAACAGCTCTTTTTGTAATTTCTGCAGTTTATGCAGGGTTTACCAACAGATTTCCATAACACTGGGATTTCTTTCCTATCTTTGTTCATCTTGAACATGATAAACTGTAATGAACACTTAATGAAATGTGAAATATAAAAGCAACATGGAAATGTTTATACATCACACAGGATTAATCTCAGGTGAAATAGTTGACTATGTCCTGTGTACTGTCTAGAGATAAGACAGAACTGCTGAAATATCTAAAATGCTTGCATTCTCCAGGGTGAATAGAGGACTAATTAGATTATGCCAATCATTTATTATTGTTACGGTAGTGAATTTCCCAAGTGGCCTGCTGTGTGTAGAAAACAAATCAGTCATCTAATATTCCTAGATGCACTGTTTAAGGAAGGTAACACTTGTCTCTGTCTTTACGTCTGTCTGTCTGTCTCTCTTATACACAGTAGTCAGACACCTTCCAGACAAACAGGAAATGCACTGCCAACAACGAAACCTTCTAAACCTACAGTAATTAAAGGCAGGGTCAGTCATTCTCGAGATGAGAGTTTGCTAAATTCAAGCTCAGGTCAAAACAACATTTCTCTGCGTCCTCTGCAGCGCCGCCCCACACATTGAAACGCACTGTGAAACAAAGCCTAATACAAACATTTTTGGTGCAGTTACACAGGGTTCTGTACAGTGTTGTAAATCACTTTAATGTATATCAGTTCCAAATTACTGTATGGTGTTGTCCATGCATATACTGTATATGTTGCCCATAATGTTGTTCATGTTGTTCTTAAGTCTGTTCATACCAACAATGTGCTTTTTTTCTGCATTCACCATACATTTAAATGTATTTATTTATTTTAAGTCTGTTTTCTTTTGAAGATCAAGTTTGCAACTGATAGTGTGAAATGGTGGTGAAGAGACTTGTAGCTGAAGGAAGTTCCTTTTAACAAGACATGATTAAACACTGTGGTTTAACATTCACACACACTAGGCAGTACACACACACGCACACAAATGCACACAAAGATGCAATTAAGTGCAGTCCTATACAAGGAGCCTCAGCCTCTCTGTTCACTAAGTGAGAGTGGAGGTGGGCGGATGTTTTATTTATTTTTTTGCTTCGCTTGATACATACAGTATACTTCAGTTGGGAATCAATCTCGGGTCTCACAGATGGCAGGTAGACATTCTAACGCAGCTTATGAAGCTTTGGCATTTGTGATCATGACAATATTAGCCTATTGATGATGCATTCACTTCATCTGGAGTTTTCCCGAACGGACGATTATAGTTTCGCCCACTAATTGGCTGCTGCACTATGCAAAAAATATAAAACAGGCCTAAATAAATAACTATAATAGGATAATTGTTTAATTGGTGCTCAATGCGAAAGCAGCCAATGAAACAATTGAATAGGCTACCATATAACCTTTTTTAGTGGAGAGATCCAAAATTGAAAAGGGAAGACGGAAACCTAAATAATGCATATTGGTCCGGTTTACAGACCGCGATCGGTCAATAGTTGCTCGTCTTCCGAGTTCGTTCGCCAAGTGAGCGAGACAGCAGCCTAGATATGGGTAAATGGGGCATTATACCTACGACTACGAGACATCAGGTACAAGCAGCAACATTTTCTAAGTTTAGAATCTCAAATCTAACATCCAAACGATAGCCTATTGTTTTAATTCATCTAAAGTCTACCCTATAGGCTACAATTGGTAATAACTTGGCTACTGTAACTTGGATTTGTTTCTTAACATTGGTGGTTTTAGACTTTTTTTATTGGTGCTGAAGCACACCGAAGTTGAAAAAGAAATTCAGATTATTTTCTAAAATAATACTTTCTTGCATCACCTGGTTCCTAAAGTTCTTTTTTTTAATAAAGACATTTCCACCATATGTTGATACAGAAATGGCCAAGTGTGCCCAACCAGAATTGCAGAAAATGAAGTGTTTAATGCTTAAAATGTCCCCAGATACTCACTGAATGTGGACCTACCCCCCACATCTTCAAATGAAACCTAGGATACATAAATATACAGACATAGAGACATATTAATGTAGCCTGTTATTTGTTATACAGTGCATTTGTGATTAAAGCCTCTATATGGACAAAGCCTAGACGTTTCCAGGCCAGTCTGGGCTTCAAACTCCCAGGACGTTTTTCAGTCCCAGTCTGACCCTACCCTACAAAATTGATGACAAGTAATCAGGGTAACCCAAGATCTTTCACATGAAGGTTAGGTTTGTTCATGTGAAAGATCTTGGGTCCAAACCAATGTTATAGTTATGTAGAAAAACACCTTTTCTTCTGCACAAATGTGGATCAAAACAGACATGTGGTAAACAAAACTCAAAGAAAATATATTTTGGTGTTTCTTCTAAGTAGTGGTTGGCCACCTTAATAACATAGTGGATGAATCATCTTGACACCAATTGCAAACAAAGATAAAAATGGGTTTCACAAGAATGCAGGTGCATTTCCTGCACGGCAACCAATGTTGATGTTGTGCAGAACCTTGTGTTCGCAGAAGACAATGCAGTGTTGTGTTGTAAAGCAACACAATCATTTTATATTTGGCTCAACTATTTACAGTACTGACTAATTCTATGAATGACCTGACCTGCGTATGTTACCTGCGTATGTCACCTGACCTGCTTATGTTATAGCCACCATGAAACCACAGGTGGAAATACTCATGACTCATCTCCGGACATACTTGGACTTTATAATCTTAGATATATAAATAATGATTTATCATTACATACTGTAATAATGAATACGAACAGCAACAGTCGGTGCTACAGCATGGGACACATGGTAACACATGGTCTGTACATATGTATTACTTATTTATACTTATTCTGCTCCTAAAGTCTCATGTTCCTTTCATTTTAATGTTAAAATATTCTTTTTAGAATTTGGCTCATGGGATATGTTTCATTGAAAGTGTAAGGTGCACAGTAAGTATCTTTATGTCACATCCAAGCTCCTCAAAAGTAGTGTGAGATGTTAGTGATCTCCCTCAGGTGGCAATAGAATAACATTAATTAGTTTATAACGACAAGCTCAGTCTAAAGGAGAATGCTGTAAGAATCTCATTGAAGTTTTCAATTGAGCTCCAGATATTCTCAGCGTAGCCCCCTAATAGACATAAAACATCTGCTCCAGCTTGACCTGAACCTGTTATAACTACATGTCACACATTACAGTAAAGGGTCACTAAGCACTTTCCCCTCTGGGAACAGTCGCTCTACTGACACCTGTCTGTGTCTATATTATTAACTATACACGGTTAAATGTGAAGGCTACTTACAAAACAATTAGACTTTCCATCTCATATGACTGAGTGTGCAAAACATATTTAAACAAAACATTTTCATACTGATAAACACTGTACAGCAGCGTTTCTTAACCCTGGTCCTTGACCTGCTGCCCGCTGCTGTTGTCTCTGTGCTCCAACACACATATCACCTTATCAGGCTTCTGCTGAGAGTGATGGCAAGTTCATTAGAGTCAGGTGTGTTGGAGCAGGGAGACAACATGCGGGCAGTGGGTCTCCAGGACCAGGGTTCAGAAATGATACTATACAAAACATGGCTTTCAAGTTATAACATTGAATATCCAATGTTATGTTATTCAGGCAGCCCTCACACATTAAACTAACATGTGTGATGTATGAAACCATCTCGCTAAATAAGCAAAAGAATGACCAGATGTTGATAACACACCCCGAAATATTTAGTATTTAGAGGCCTCGCCCCTAGAGTTTAGGGCTGGGATGGTTGTAAAATGTTTTACTTTTTTGTCTGAATCTTGGAGCGCTTATAAGACTATGCTTTCAAACTTTGATACAAACTATTTACATGGCTCTGCTATTAAATGCTGTAGCTATTATCTCTACAACAAACAGAAAATGCATGGTTTAGTCTCAAACACATGGAGTGAAATGTTACAATTCACCCCATAGTCCAGGTTAATTGTAACATACTCTGGGGTAAAATGTAACATTTAAAAAACTTGATATTGAAAGATTTTTATTCAACATTGAATTGCCTTAACATAATTGGTGTGTGTGAGAGTATAAAATGCTTATTATTCATTAATAATAAGATAATACACCGATTATAGTGTATGTGTAATGTGTGTGTATGTGTCTTGGGCCGTCATTCACATGGCATATTCCTTTTCAGTCAATTTCTCTTCCAAGACCTAGACATACTGAAATTCAATGAAAATTCGTATACACCTTCACTTGGGGTAAGGACTCATTCCCTACCCGGAGCATGCACTCCATCGGTTTCCTGCTGAAAACTATGGCCTCCGATTTTGTTACTGACTACTAGTTACCAGACTACTAGTTACTGAAACAATTGATAATATTACAGTAACTAGTTACTGCCCAACACTGCATGCACCACTTGTGTCCTGGCTGGATAATACCGCCTAAATCAATCAATCAATCAATCTTTATTTATATAGCACTTTTCATACAAATTAATGTAACACAAAGTGCTTCACACT
>JAODTR010007460.1:0-10260 GCA_025399935.1 Amblyopsis rosae | reverse complement strand
AAATCTTTGTGAATTACTGTCTGTACAACGAATTATACACAATTCAATATATTGGCATTGGCTATTTTATTTTGAAGACTCACTCATTACTTTAATGATAATGACGTCATCGATAGTGTTGCTGAAAGAACACAAGTGCGGGAAGCCATATACCGTAGATGTGTGCGACACCGAACAGAAACTCCAGAATATTATTACAGTTCTGCAACTGAAAAAAGGCATTTGTGAATAAGCACAGGTATGTTACAGTTAACTAAATGTTCTGTGAATAACTAAAATGCAATCAACAATACCTATAAACATTAATCAAGTATTCTTTTATTGTTTCTCTATATTAGTTGGACTTATTTTATTATTATTATTATTATTATTATTATTATTATTATTATTATTATTATTATATTACCTCAACTAGACAAAACTGCTGTGGGGAAAAAAAGGAAAGTTTGGCATTTTTTATTCAAATGTCTTTAATGTAAATGACTAGGTATCCAATTGCCTAATTCTTATTTGTAATTTTAGTTTTGATAAAGTCACATCATCATTATTTTAAGTAAACATCTAAATGTAATAGGCTGCACCTAAAAAGTATTAATTACTAATAACACAGACAACTATTTTACAGATGTTGAGTTGTTCTCAGGATATGACCTGGAGGATAAAGATATTCTCTCTTCCTATGGAATCCAACATAAATCAGTCATCAATTTAACAGTACAGTATCTCTGCCTGGGGGCATCAAGGCTCAATGTGAATAATAACTGAAAGGCCTAGCCTATAATATGTTGTGTTAATGGGAGATCATCACTTCTAAGATTATCATCAACATGTAAAATGTTTGGCCTTTGTTACATTCTAAATTAGGTTAAAGATTAAAACTTTAATGGCCACCTGTATATGTCAGTGTTATCTTTTAACTTTTAGGGTAGATGAAAGTACCTTGTTTTCATGATAAACACTTGTGTCACTACAGGTCAATGAACCGTTTGGGTCTCTGATTATGTGCTGGGATAATTCTTAATTTTTCTGTACTGGCAGGTAGGGTTTGTTGCTCTATAATGAAACAGGTGACTAACGTTTACAAGAAGGGTGCCACCCATAGGTCCTCGTCAAATTGCCTATATAAAAACAATAATTAATATTTACTTCATTATCAGTGGACTTGGCTGTCCTTCATCTCCACTATGGGGAGTGCCAGAATGATAGAGTGCGGATGTACTAACCATCTACAATATATCTGTCATGGGGAAGACTGGTCGTGTGTGTGCGTATATGTGTGTCCATAAGTGGCGATTCTCAATTTTGGGCTAGTGGGGCGTAGCCCCACCTGGTGGCAACAAAAAGAACTGCAAACGAATTAAATATATAATATTCAATTGTTGTAAAATTATAATATATAATATATAAAATGTTTAAATTGTTTTATTGTTATCTCATATATAACACATTTTATCTTCATAAATTACATAATAAATTGGGTTACAGTAACCGTTTTAGTTCACATTGATCTAGCCTCTGGGTGCTTCAATCTGCAGTGCTTTTTTTTTTTCTCCAGACTGCGTCTGGTTTCAACAGATACATTGACGTCAGGGTGGGGATTTCTGAAAAATCCCTCGTCAAATATGCTGTGTATGTGTTATGCTAACACGCATGATCAGAACGTTCAAAGTATGTCACAGGAATTTGATGGGTCTAGGGGTAAAACATATATTTCCCCACTAACCATATATCGAAATGTCGATTTGATTGGCTGTGTTGTTTGCCTGGCGCGAAAGATGTAGATGAGGACAAGGTTGAATTATTTGCTCAGCATTCGCCATTACACAAATGAATTTACCAGTGGGGTTTTTACAAATATGAATGAAGTAGATTTTATACTGGTGAACCGATTTGAAGCTCTGACATTGTAGGAGAAGTTGGAAATTAAGCGTCTAGGTGCTCACCAGCCACGGGATATTATCGTAACCCAGACTGCTGCAGGGAAAGGTAGTCGTGGCTTTAATGCCTCAAAGTGGTTTTTATGAACCATAACCATATGTAATATTATTCTATATGAATAACTAAAATTAACAATATAGGCTACATTGTCTAAATAGTCTAAAAATAAATAAATATTTTAAAGCTTGACTCACGGAACCACAACAAAATGCCATTTACAATATGTTCTAATTCCACACACAGACACTGTTCTAGGAAGACCCCTGCCGGAACCAGATTAATCTAGGCTCTAATTCGTATCATGGGGTTTTGCTAACTGTATCTCTTTGGACAGTGACAGGATTATAGCCCTGAAGAAATGAGAGATTCTGCCATGCTTCCTTATGGGTTCTGTACCCTTGTGGTCATTGGCGAGATTTTAGAAGAAGAACATAATAACTAAGTCATAAAAATTAGTATATTGAGGTTTGTTTGCATCATCAAATTGTTTTGATGTTTAGGGTGTAAAACATGGGGATATAATTTGCTCACTTCTCTACTGAGGAGATGAAAAGCCCCCAGTGACATCCAAAGCCGAACAAATTGCAGAGGTCAGCAGAGATGAATTGGTTCTACAATGGTACGACCCATATTAGAGCATGAAATTGGTTTTATATAAGAACAGTATGGCCCAAAGCTTGAAAGATAGTCCACGACTCACACCATATGTCATATACAGAGTTTTGAGGGGCATTTTCGACCACCCATTAAGTTTAAGATCGCAGCAATGTGGGTTTTGAGATTATAACTCCCAGCCGCTAGGCGGTGGCGGAGAACTTTACATGTGTTCAGCAAACGTTGATCAGAAGCGCAGAAGAATACTTCGATGCACGGACAAGAGGAAAGCAATGACAGGGCGCGCGAAAAGAAAATTAAAATCAGTTCAGGTAGTGTATCAGTAGTCTACTTTGACCATACCAGTATGTAAACCTCCTTTTATATGCACCTCTTGCACGAAAAAGTACTGTCGTGCAACGTTTTATTTATGTGAGAATCCCTATTGATTCTACTGCAAGACAAGCTGTCTAGATGCAACGTTGGCACCCGACAACATGGCAGCAGTGGTCCGAGAATGAATAAGATCCAAAATACTAGTCAATTTTGATATTTGTGTCACTACAAAGTGGATGTATTTATAGCTTCTGAATTGTCGAAAGACGTGTATAATGTGCAACCACATTTTGTTTTACCGGAGTGTGAACTTTCTCACACGTAAGATACAGCGTATACCGTACCGTAATAGCCTAGTACCGTAGTGCATACGGTAGTCTGAGTGAAGTCGGTCGTTTTTGTCTGATGCATTACATATGGCACTCCTTGTATCCAAATGCATTGTAAAAGCGCTCTTGTAATACAATGACCGAATGTCCTGAATACGTTGTTCATGGTTTAATATTATAGGGGTCAGGTTCTGATATCGGGAAGCTGAAGAAACCCTGTCCTGATGAGTCCAAGGCCATACCGTCTTCCGAGGTTGGCTCGGGCCATCGAGAGCAGGTGGGGTTACTATATAAACTTAAAATGCCAGAAGATCTTTATCACTTCTGGGACTTTTGCAAGGGGCTTTGTCCTGACAATCCTCGAGGTATGTAGTTTATTTCAAATTTGAATTCTCTTCACATATGTTATTGTGTTATACAACTAAGACTTATTTAACAATTTCCTCTATGAATAAAAAACGAATGTGTAGTGTTTTAACCATACATGTACCACTTTGTTTGACCTGCCAAGTTTAGATAACTTCAAAAAGCTCTGCTTTAAATAAGTTTGCTTCACAAATGTACTGTAGTATCATTCATATGTATTAATATATACCATATATTTATCACTTTGTTTGACCTGTTAAGTGTAGATCACATTTCAAAAATCTCTGCTTTAAATGAGTTTGCTTCACAAATGTGCAGTAGTAGCATTAATATGTTTTGCATCTTAACTACAGATGCCCTTAAAGACAGCCTCGGTTTGAGGTTGGTTGGTCCCTTTGACATTCTGGCAGAGGCTCACAAAATGTCCCGGAACCCTCAGCCCAATTTCCATCTGCATTGGAGATACTTCTACGACCCACCAGAGTTCCAGACCATACTACAGGGCTGTTCAGAGAGCCTGCATCACATGGGCTACTATAGGTATGGAATGCACACTTCCTAATGTTTTACCAACAACATTGTTGAATATATAGAACTCTGGATGACTGATTTTCTGACATCAGCGGATTGGTGCGTGTGCATTTTCAATGATGATACAGTATATCTGCTGCTGATATTCTTCTTTAAAAGGTATACATGTTGAGCACAAGTTTGAGCACAGATTCCTGAAAACATTGATACCAGTGCATCTGTGATATGTCTATTGATGGTGACATTGGTACACTGATATGTCATTGCTAATGTGCTGGTGTTTTACTTTTTAATGAATAGATGCTCCTGAGGGACAGGCCATTCATTCCAAATGGTTACCAACCTTGCATTTAATCTGTTGACTTCTGAGTTCAGCTAATCCTATGTTCCAATCCTGTTAGAGACAGCCCAGATGCTCTGCCTGCATTTGTTGGGGAAAATGAAGCCAAGAAGGGCTATACCATAATGCAAATGGGGGACAATGTGTTCGCTGCTGTCTAGTAAGTGCTGGAAACATACTGTTGTCTCTGTAGCCTATACTACGAATAGAGTTCAAACTACTAAGATTTAACTCGGGGTTATCAGGGAAAGTCAGGATTGACGATCTATCTCTGCCTGCCTAAACTGGGTTTGTGCTCGTTCACATAAAAGGGGCGGGCTGCATCACAGGCCAGGTTTTTGTGTAAAGGCGCATGCTCCATCCTCAAAACGTCTCCACCTTTCGTAGTGTGGGTTACTCGGCGAGTTACACCCAATATCGCAAAGTTACTCCAGAAATTACCTGGATGAGCCAGTTACCTTCCTTTGTAGTATAGGCCACTGATCTCTGATCTTTATTTGCACATATATGGGTGGGCCACAAACATGTCTGCTTGTGTTTCATTATATTTGTGTGTGATTTGTGTGTCATTTAAGCATGTGCGTCTTTGTGTTGCCTCATCCAACAGCCTCCACCTGCTGAAGAAAAGGAAAATGAGGGGTATCAAGAGGGCGGAGGGCGGTGCGGAGGCTGGTGAGAGCTTGGAGGCAAAGCTGAAGAGCCGGGCCGAGAGCCTGGGCTATTCCCTGGAGCAGAAGACCAAAGGCATGAAGCAGAGAGAGAAGCAGGCACGGGACTCTTCTTAACACGTGTTCACTCACTGTTGATCGAGTAATAGAGAGCCCAAGTCACTTCCGCGTTATGGGACCTTAGTTTGGAAAAAATATGTATGGTAGTCAATGATGAGAATAACATTATGTTTAGATCCCGTTTGAATTGTGAAGTACACATATGATGTGTGCCTATATAAACGTCCACAACGTTGCAGTTTGTTGTGAAACTCTAAAGTAATTTAGTTTTAGTTTTGTGTGTAACCGCTCAGTGAACTACAGCTTTCATCTCGCACAACACGTCACCAAACAATGCTCTCTCCGGCTTGAGGATTGTGGCGCGACAACGTCATGACAATAAATACCCGACACGGGTTTGTAGTCTGACTAATTACATATTTTCATACATACTTCAAAAAATGCAAGACAAACTGAGACTTTCTTGACTAAAATAATTTTCTTTTAAATAGTCAAACATAATATGTGTGCTTGGTGTCACAAAGCAAACAGGATCTAAAAATAATTGTATTCTCGCCGTTGACTACCATCAATATTTTTTCCAAACTAAGGTCCTATAACGCGGAATTCATTTCGGTTCTCTATAGGCTAAAAATAAACAAAGACTGAAATGAGTCAATACTGCAATAACATCGTGCCGGAAATTACATACAGACTTGTGATGCTAACAGCCAATGAAAATCTACAAAACCACTTGCTTAAAGTGCTTTCGAGCTTACCTTATGTGATGTAGTGCTGCTGATGAACAGAAGAGGCTAGTCAAGTAGTAGCATTGATCTCTTGATAGTACCCACTTGATTATAGGCTTTATACAGCATTCAATTTAAAAACGGAACACTTTTGGCTAGTGGTTACTGGTTAGGGTGGTTGACTGCTAGACGAACGTCTATTTGGACACTGCTTCGTGTCTGCTAAGGGAGATATTTGTACAAATGACACACATGATGCAATGCTTTATGACAACGGAACAGCTGCCAATTTGCGCTCGGTGATGTCAAAGCTCATGTCTCACCGCAGGTAGTCACCAAGACGTTCCACGGCGTTGGGATTGTCGTGCCCGTGGATAAGAACGACGTGGGATACAGAGAACTGCCAGAGACAGATGGTGAGGCCCGATGTCTTTATGACACCATTGCTGTCTCGTCTGTTTGACACTGATCAAGTATGGCTGTGCTTGACACAGAATGTTGGCGTGATGTGAAAACTCCTATTTTAAAGACATTGTCGAAGTAAAATGTATATTTTGACTTCGCTCGCATAGTTGTTTAAAGGTGAGGTCAGCGATTGTACTGTAAGGTAATACATCTCTTTACATGCTGCTAGGTGTCCATGCTGTGTGCTGAAAAAACATAATCAGCCCTTGCTCTGTAAATAAGAACATAAAGTTGTGCAGGCCGCACCGCACAACACTCTCAGGCTTGGCAATGTGTGTCCAATTTGTGTGTGGGAGACGGAAGTGGAGCTTCAATGCCATAGCACCCTACGGCATTGAAGGTAGAGGTGTTTTTGTATTTATGGAGTTCAGATTTCAACCATCTTCTCCAGCATCACTGACTTGCGTGCATAATTGCTGGTTCAGAGCAACATTTACTGTAAATATATGCAATTTAATACCAGGACTAGTACTTTAGACCTGTTTTTTTTAATATTGCTGCTTTTAATTTGCACATAATATATACAGCATATGTTTTTTGGGATATGGGTAATTTAAAGCAGACTCAATAAACATGTCATGTGTCTCAATGTGGTGGTCTTTAGCTGGCCTCAAGAGGATCTGTAAGGCCATCACTGAAGCGCGGAGCGACGAGGAGCGCGTCAAAGCTTTCGCACCGCTCCAAGAAATGATCACCTTTGTGCAGTTCGCCAATGACGAGTGTGACTACGGCATGGGCTATGAGCTGGGAATAGACCTGTTCTCCTACGGTTCCCACGTGAGTGTCATGCAGGCGCGCGCACACACACACACACACACACGCAGGCACACAGTTAACGAGGATAACGTATGTATGCGTGCATGTGAAGGTTTGTAATCCACTTGGTCATCGGTCTGGCCAAAATAACATGATATACTGTGCAGTGCTTTGTGGTGTCCCAACCTTCATACGCTACTGTTATTTCTAGTACTTGTACAAGGTGATCAGGCAGCTGCTTCCCATGGCCTACAACCTCTTGAAAAGAAACCTGTTTGGAGAAATCCTGGAAGCCCACATCTCGAGCCGTTCCCGTGACAACCTGGACCAGCTCTCCCAGTAAATAAAGCTGGATGAAAAATACCAATCTGGTGCTAGTTCAATAAGCTTATTCTGTTTTTGTCTTTTTTTTCTGGTAATTGTTGAATGCATTTAGGTGCAGATGCCCTTTATTGTGCCAGATTAATTGAATGTTTAATAAAGTATAACATTTTATATTTTTAAACATTGCTATCTTATAAGTTTATTTGCACTCTTGGTACAGCCAAAGGGCAATGGAGGTTGGTCATCGGATAAGGAGGTGGGCCTCTATAAAAGGACAGATGATAAGTCTAAAAAATTTACTGTAGGAACAAGCCTTTACAGTATATTGTTATACATGAAAATGTGCTGTCTCATTTTACAATATGTATCATAATGTGTAGGTAGATGGCAGTGTTGGATCCTGTAAAAGTCAGCATGTACCCCTAATGTTGAGGTCTGGTGCAAAAGTCCTATTTTCTGCTGGGTAACATGTAAGCAAATTTTATTTAAACAAAGTAAGACATTACTCCTTTAGAACAGGCCTTTGTGTAATTTATATAGGTACAAGCCATACAATTAGCTATACAGTTCCCCTCTGCACTCTGAAAAGAAGCCCTCCGATTGATCTAGTCGATTAATTTAGAGCAAAAGCATTCATGATACATCACTGTTTATGTTTTAACGAGAACGAGTTAAGGGTTAGCCAGCCTAATCTTTCTACAGCTGTCGCCATGTTATTGATTTTGCCCTGTCACTCCATGATGACCAGCTCGAACTGATATCATAGACCATGACGGTGGAACAGGCTGGAGGCGGGGCTGGAGGCAACATCATTGCCTTCGACATCCTGGAAGCCCGACCCAAAACGTGCGGTGTGGAATGACTTAATACATAGGCCCATAGAAATATTGTCACAGTTGAGGGAAAGGCATAACTGAAGACCGCGCCTGATGTGAATTGCTTAATTGTCAAAAAAAAACACATCTAGGTATATTGTCGTCTCCCTGGTCGGAGCAGCGAACCATTACATTACAACTGCTGCAGAGGAAGTGAAGGGGGAAAAAAACAAAAACGAGGAGCGCACTTGGTCCTGCGGTGGTTTGCTGATGCGCGCTCACTCGCATAACCTACAACCGCGCGCACACAAGCATCAGGGAGCTCCCGTCTTCTTTTAGGAGTAGATAATTTCAGTTTGTCACGTTTTATTAAAGAGTGTACCTAACGCTGCGTAATGGTCCCCTGCTCTGCTGAGCTCCGTGGATTCTGAGGCCGGTGCAAAGCTAATCTTTTTCGGGCGAGAAGATAGTCAGAGATCGCTCTGTGCCGTGCACCTTGCCCGAGACAGAATGTCAAGGAGCTCCGAAGAAAGTCACGGTAGGGGCGGTGGCTCCGACAGAGACTTGAAAATGGCCTCTTCGAACAACACGTCCCCCGAAGGAGGACCTCCACCGCTGCACCAGAACCGTATACGTCAGGTGGGTGTCTCTATGTAGCTTAAGCATCAATGCATCATGCTATAGGCATAGTTCACCGCCAACACCTGCAATTCTGCATCGGTCGTTCGAGTAATAGTTTACCGTAAACAGCTGCTGATGCTTTTGCCTACCCTCCTCCGTTCTCTATTTTAAAGAATAGTAAATGCGTTGCCCTGGTTACCCCATCAGCTTCACCAAACCCTGACATCAAGTTCAAAAATGCTGTGTTGATACATTAGTATAGGCTCTCATCTTTGTTGTTCACAAGCTGAGATGCAGGGCAGTGTCATAACTGATACATTATTTTGCGCCAGCATCTGAATTCTTGACCATCAAAATAATCAGCATGGCCTGAAGTGTAAGAAGGTTTTAGGTTGCACCTAAAACATTGGACTATAATAGATTATATTCTGAACACCAAAGCACATTAGCGCTCAACCCATATCTCTCCTTAATCATATCAATATCATATCAAATGTGCATTACAGGAACACTTATTATTTTGAACAGGAAATGGAACAGATAGCACTGTGAAAGACTGCTATAAAAATATAAGTATTGTTTCATATATCCGGAACCACAAAGTCTACCACACTCAAAATATAATGTTGATTAGATCAATCACATTAATTATGTTAATGTTGTGACCGATAAACAAATTAATCAAACTTTTACTGGTGTGTGTATATGTATGTCTGTGTAATGTGTGTGTGTGTGTGTGTGTGTGTGTGTGTGTGTGTGTGTGTGAGAGAGAGAGAGAGAGAGAGAGAGATAATGGGAGGTAAAACAGGGAGAGGGGAGAGAGATAATGGGAGGTAAAACAGGGAGAGAGGAGGGGAGAGAGAGAATGGGAGGTAAAACAGGAAGAGGAGAGGGGAGAGATAGAGTGCCCTATGTAAGTCCATAAGTGCTCTACACAGCCTCAGCTGGGTGTGTTTGCCAGTAACCCACTGCATCCGATCCTTGTCTCTGAAAGTTCTGATAATCTCCTCTCCTCTCGTCTCTCCTCTCTCCTCTCTCCTCTCCTCTCCTCTCCTCCATGCAACTGTAAACGCTATATGAAGTTTACATATTGAAAGATGAACATAACTGGATATTTCATTTACATTATTTACATGTCTGTGTATTCTTGTGTGTGTAGAGAAAGAGAGATTGATTAATGTTTTTTTCCTGTCCAAGCGAACTCTCACAGGCCAATTAGATTTCAGTAATGGACGTGGGCACACCATGCATGCGACTGTTATGACTTATATCGTTAAGATTCAGACAATTAATTAGTGCATTATGACTGCAGGCTCTCCGGGAACCATCACCTTATCGTGGTGGAGAGGTTTGTGTGTCCCTATGATCCTGAGAGCTGTGTTGTCTGGA